>PVIY010053329.1:0-14667 GCA_004026745.1 Myrmecophaga tridactyla | reverse complement strand
AGAATTAGTGATTCAGAGAGAGCAACACTACAAAGCAGAGAGTCCACCAGCCAGCGACCTTTGGAGATGAAGAAGGAAGACGCCTCCTGGGGAGCTTCATGAAATAGGAAGCCAGGAGAGAAAGCTAGCAGATGATGCCGTATTCGCCATGTGCCCTTCCAGCCGAGAGAGAAGCTCTGACTGTGCTCGCCATGTGCCTTCTCACTTGAGAGAGAAACCCTGAACTTCATCGGCCTTCTTGAACCAAGGTATCTTTCCCTGGATGCCTTTGATTGGTCACTTCTATAGACTTGTTTTAATTAGGACATTTTCTCGGCCTTAGAACTGTGAACTAGCAACTCATTAAATTCCCCTTTTTAAAAGCCATTCCATTTCTGGTATATTGCATTCCGGCAGCTAGCAAACTCGAACACTATGTTAGACATTACTACCTATCATAACTTGCTAACCCCCAACCAAAACAATTCCTGCCAATCCTAAAGAATACCTAGGGCATTACATAAGATTCTACAAAGGTTCCATTCACTAGGGTAACTTTCCAGAGACCTACAACCTCCAGATGGGTCTCTGGACCAGTTAAATCCTGAAATGCAGAGGGGCCAGCCTCTCTAGAACATCAACTAGTGCCATCCCCCTATCCCATATTATTGACAGCCCCTTCCAACATGAAAAAGTTAGAATGGGCATAGTCCAAATACCCCTAAAGAGTGGGAGAAAGATCAAAGGCGATGGTGCAGTTATACAGAGAAGGTAGAGTTTAACAAATGAGTATGATTGCTGAATCATTAAATTGATATTTCTTTTAGTCTCCAGTACCTTAGAGCAGCTAGAAATAAAAACCTAAAATTGTGGAATTGCAACCCATACCAAACTCTGAAATCTGTTCTACAACTAATTGTTGTGATGTACATTGAAATTTATTGCTTTTTTGCACCTATGTTATTTTTCACACAAAAAAATAAAAAATAAAAAGAGGAGGAGTATAACAGAGAAGATAGGGTTTAACAAATGAGTATGCCTGCTGAATCATTATATTGATATTTGTTTTCATCTTCAGTGTCTCAGAGCAGCTAGAAGAAAAAATGAAAAATCATTTTTTGCTTAAAATTCATTTAAAATAAGTTCTATAACTACTTGTTAAAAGGTACTTGGAAATTTATTGCTTTTTTGTATATATGTTATATTTCACAAGTAAAAACACTGTATTTTTTAGAAAAAAAGGTGGGTGGTCCAGATAAGTCCTGAAACCTAGCCTAGCTTCTTCAGATGGAACATCAGATAGTTCCATCTCCCTAGCCCATATTAGTGACAGACCCTTCCAATATCAAAAATTTAGAATTGCTATAGCCCAAACAACCCCAATGAGAGGTATGGAAAGATCAAAGGTGATGGTGGAATTAAACATAAAAGATAGGACTTAACAAATGAATATGACTGCTGAATCATTAAATTGATATCTCTTTTAGTCTCCAGTATTTTAGAGCAGCTAGAAGTAAAAACTTAAAATTGTGAAATTGTAACCCATGTCAAAGTCTGAATTATGTTCTATAACTACTTGTGGTGCTGTGCTTGGAAATTTATAGCTTTTTTGTATATATGCTATCGTTCACAAAAAAAGGAGGAAAAAAGTTGATTGTGGTGATAAAAAAGTATTTAAGCCTTCTAGCCTCCTGTATTCTGAAGCAGCTAGAAGGAAAAATATGAGAGGGTCATATGGTATCCCATGACAAACTCTGGAATCTGTCCTGTAACCACTTTGTGAAGAGTGCTTTGAAAACTAATGCTTTTTATTTCTTTGCTTTGTATATATGTTATACTATACAATAAAAAAAGTTAAAAAAAAAAAAAGGTGGGGGTGTGTCACAGAGGCTGCTGGGAGCTGATATGAGGGCCAATGTGAGGGTAGTGTGACAATTTGGGCAACAGTGCTCAGAAAAGTGTGGAAAAAATGCTCTGTGGATGCGAGACAATCATTTTATTTAACAGCCTCAAGGGCTGAGGTTAACAATCAAAAGGGTCTCTGTTTAAGCTCTACGTATACTTATTTTGATCAAAATGAGAGTTTTTTTGCACACCTCTGTCCAGGGCCTAGTTTGAATGCAAAATTCAAAAGCAGTTTCCTGAGAAAGAGAAGGTGAGATGGAGTTTGCTGGTGTCTTCTTTCCTGCCCCATGGTAGTTCTGTTAGACTGACTCCATCCCCAGCATGAGCCCATCAGCAAAATTCTCTCCTCTCTGCCGGAGTAATTGTTAGGGTGGGCACATAACCGAGGCAGATGGGCCCAAGATGCACTTCAGTGACTCTCAGTGGATTAGGTCGGTGAAACCTGAATGAAGCCAGGACCTGAGTTCAGTGACCGAGGAAGAGACACACTTTCTCTGCCACTAAACATAAATGAGCAAGTATGCAGTCCTGGTTGCTGCTGGCCACAGTTTCCAAAACTATGTCACCTTGGCTGGTGATTCCACAATGAAAGGTACAGTAGCTAGACTGAGAGAGCCTTACTTGAGAGCCAGACAACACTTGGACTTATCGTTATGCATGCCAATAATTTCTGTTATTTAAGTCACTATGAGTTAGGTTTTCTTTCACTCACAATTAAAACATGCTAAGGGACACTGGGTTATAATGAAACTGTCTTTGCCCATTTCTTTTCTCTTTGCTCTTATTGCTCTTTGTTCACGTTCATCTTTGATTTCTTCAAAGCTGGCCACTGCTTTTCTATTCTCTTAAGATCTGTGATATAAAGATGGTTCAATTTTATTCCTAATTCTATATCAATTTTCACTGAGTCTGATTTTTCTAGTAAATAATTTTTAATTGACTTTAGAATAAGCCTAGTATTACATGCTATTAAATATAAATGAGAATTAATTGCATTTTTAAAATTAACATCTTCCCTTGTCTTCCCTACGCTGTTCTTCATAATAATACAGTTTAAAAAATTTTTAATTGCATAATTTTTTTCCCTAAGTTCCTTAAGAAAAGAAAAGATTTCTTTTCTTCCCTCAAAGTAATGTACTAATTGTTTTTGTGACTACTCTATCATCTTTAAACTAAAGTATCTTGTTAATTGCTTCTAGTTTCTCTTTGATTTTCATATAAAGATTTTGTCTTTCTTAGCCCGTTCCTTTTAATTCATTCTATACAATAAAAAATGGAATTTAAACATAAGACTTTTCAGTTTCTCCTGGCTCAATTATTTTCTCATTAACTTTGCTTTTGCACTCCCATTCACCCTTGCCCTACTATATTTATCTCTATGATAAAATGTCTCCATCAAGACTTACTGATGTTTTATGGGCAGATGAAAGAATTATTAAAGGCAACTTAAGGGCATCTAACATTGGCCTCAGACATAGAAATCATTGACAAACTATTTTTGACACTGTCAAAAAGAGTGGTGACTATCTGGCCTCTGGTGACTGAGAAGCCAAAAAAGTGATCAGGTGATAGTTGTTAATGGTTGTTAATGGTAAGATAAGGGCTCCTCAGCCAAGAAAGCCTATGTGAGGGCTGAAACACAGCCAGTGCTCCACTCTCCAAGCCGTGGGCCCTGGGCCAGGACCGGCCAGCCCAGAGGAAGTGTTCCCTTTCTCTAATTGGATGCCCAGAGGAGTTGCCTTTCTCTAATTATCACAAAGTGTCAGATGCACTACCAGTGACCATCTGCGAGATTTCCTGAACAGACTATCCCTTGTTTGTTCTAAAACAGGGTTCCCTTCACATATTGGAACAACTGTTGCCAATATCAGATATGTGACTGTTTTATAAAGTAACATGGACTCAGGAATAGCAGTAGGCTAAAGAGAGGACGATGGCACTTCCAGCGCATTGCTCCTTGGTGGCCTCTTGTCTTCACACCTACACTAGCTGCAAGGATTCTTTTATTCCAGAAAGGCTGGATATTTTTTTTTTCCTTGACTCTTCCTCAAGATTTTGGAAATATCAGAGGGAAAACCTCCAAAACTGTGAAGCTTAATTCACTTTTTCCTGGGGAAGGAGAGTGGATCTCTTCATTGCAGGAAATGTGAGAAACACCAAATGAAAACAATATCAAAAATCTTTGTTACTTAGTACTGTCCCGACAGTTTTGTGCTCTGAAAAGAGGAAAGCATGAGAGAAAGGTGAGGGTTAGTAAGGTAAGAGTGTCCAGGATATGGCAGGTACTCTAAGAATGAGAAGGCATGGTTCATGGAAGAGGTACACCAAATCCTTGCTGGTAGGCAGGACAGAAAGGATGGTTGTGGTGGCAGTGACTGTGGCAGCTGGGCACAGACTAGTGTGAGAGAAAGGAAAGGAAACGAGGTCTTCAGCAGAGAAAACCAAATTGATGGATAGAAACGAAAGATTATAGGAACAAAGAAGTTGGTGAACATAGTCTTTTGCTTCTGGTAAGGCAAATGGCAGCAAGAACGAAACTAGAAGAAGTAGGTGACTGATTTGTGCCCATGGAAAAATTCAGTTAGCAGGGGACACCATGGCTAACTTCCAGACAAGAGAAAATGACCCTTTCCTTGTGAGGCACTAACAGGCTCTGCCTTATTGATGAGTGGCACATGCCAGGGAGTCACTGGACAGCTGCACTGAGAAAGAGAATGCATTTTCACCAACCGCAGTCCATAAGATGAGCCCGTTTGATCACATCCCTGCAAATGCCAAGAGGAAATGACTTGGGGAATTAAAATTCTTCAAATGAAAAGAAGGTTATCAGAGCTATTGTATGACATGTTCATGTCAGAGTTCATGTCAGAGTTAACTCCATTTACCAAGGAAAATTATAAATGAGTTCTTAATTTTTCGTATTTGTAGTTGTAGAAGTATAGGAATGCTAGGAATTAAAGGCAAGAATGATGTAAGGAAATATTACAAAGTAAATAACTCAGGTCGGCCCTTTCAATTACAGTTTTCTTGACACAAAGTGTTGCAAAGTCATTTTACTTGGCTTAGGCCTTGGAGGAATCACGAATACCCTTGAAAAACATGAAATTCAAGGTTGTTTTGTCAATAAAATGTCTTTTAAAACTGAGTATTTTTCTTTTAGTTACTAAGCACATAAAAGAAAACAGTCAATCAAAATAAGGGAGGAGGTAAAAAGACTGGAATAGTATGAGGGGTTAGAATTGCAACCCCTCAAGAATTGCAGGAGGAAGGCGAAATGGTGGTCAGTAGAAATGGGAAGTGGTCCAGAAGGACAACAAGGACTTAGAATATTCTGAGACCTCCATGTCCCTCTGTGCTCTCACCCTGGGAGGCTCTGCTTCCCAGCAAGTCAAATGTAATAAATTGTGTCCAGGTGCAACAGTAAATGTGATTTGGGATTGCAAACATTTTACTATTATGCTTCTGAAAAACTGAACTCTTAGTAGTTTATTTAATTTACAATCAGCTGTGATTTCCAAACAACCTTCTAGCGCCCTTAGGAAACTCCTCTGAAGATCTGACTTATAAATTTTTTCAAATATCATGGACTGTAAATTCAACAATTAATGAGCATTAAAATGATGTCATATTTAAGACATTTAAACAATTATCATTTCAATTTAGCCATTTCCTTTTCTATTTTGGAGCCAATACATTTCCTTGTTTGGCTTCAAATAGAGGCCCTCCCTGCCAGTATTCTCCACCAGCATACCCCCTTCAGCTACCCGGTCCCCCCCCCACCCCCAATTTTATATGCCTTAAATATTGGCCTAAAAGCTAAAATGGCTCTGAAAGTTATGTACTGTCATTGTGCCAAGATGATACAAGGTGTTTCCACACCTGCTCTGTCAGAGCTCCCCATCCAGATGCCTCCCCAAGAGCTTTGAATGATGAAAAATTACACCAACTGCTCAGAGGAATAGTCTGGCCTTGTGGTTCCCGCTATCTTGCTACCACAGAAACAAAGAACATGAAGGTGATTCTAAAATGCTAACTGACCTGTGCTTTAACAACTTTCCCTCTAAAGCTCACCTTCTCCACAAAACCTTTTCTTCCCATTCAAATCTACTTCAGAGCTCTATGCCAGGATGATTTGATAAAGTGCCTTTTCATTACAACCTACTTGGAAGTCACTTCAGGAAACACATGGCATTTTTACCCTTTGATAATCAAAACAAAAGAGAATGAGAGAGTACCATGAGGAAAGAATGGAACAGTAAATGGACATTTAATGTGTCATACCTCTCTTTGTTTGGCTTAACGTTGATATCACCAATGATATGAATGTCTGCAAATTTTATCCTAAATTTGCTCAGGAGGGAAGCCATTCTGAAAATATAAGAGAAAAGCACTTCACTGCTGCATATTTAACTATTTTCAATCAAAGAGTTTTGGGATTTAAGACATTTAAAAGCAATCTGTCTTATTTCAGCCTAGCTTTCAGACAAGCTAATTTATTTAAAAGTCTTTGGTTAGTGTTTAATTTTCATTACAGTACTTGATGGATACATTAAGTGTGGACTGAGCTATTCCACAGAAGACAAAAAAAAACAGTCATGTAGATATAGATGGTAGAAAGAGCAAACTAGCTATGCATTCATGTTTCAGGGAGAATGATACAAAGCTATCCACATTTCCTGATCATGTGAAATAAATGGAACAAGTTTAAACACTTATTGACTTATCTTGCTGATCATTTTTATAGTTACCAATAAACTACGACAACTAATAATTAGTATGTGAGCATTATGTAGTTACACATTAGAGGGTTTTCCCGGCAAATTTGTTTCTCTATCAACATCTATTTCTTTATCATCTCTTATTTACCTACCAACCTGCTTATCTGCCATTTTAAAGTAAGTTTCAGATATCAGACCCCTTTAGCCCTAAACACTTCCTAAGAACAAGGACATTCTTTCATGTGGCCAGAGTGTAATTATTGAAATCAGGAAATTTAACATTGATGTCATATGCTCATCTAAACCTGATTCACTTCCAAATGTCATCTACTGTCCCAATAAGATCCTGGAAGTATTTAAAGAAAATATAAATTACTACAGACATATTAGTTTCTATTTTAAGACAAAATAAACATTACATATGTATATATATACATGCATACATATACACACGTACATATACACAGATAGACATATACATGCATACATATACACACGCACATATACACAGATACACATATACATGAGCATGCACACACATACACTATGCATGCTGCACATTTCCTAAGAGGGAAACATATTTAAAATTACCATCTAAAAGCCTGCCATTATTTCATGATTTCTGGTCTGGGAAGGACTAAGAGCAGCTGAATATCTTTCTTCAGATTTCCACCAGGGACATCTGAATGTGCCATGTTCTTGGCATGCTTGTTAATTCTCACAACTACACAGTCCTCCATGGCTAAATTAATGAGAAAGAAAGACTTACGTGGTGGGACTTTTTTTAAGTTAGAAGGGATCTCAAACAGTCATCCATTTAAACTCTTTCAAACTACCAACCACAAACTGAAGCCCCAACTATGTTTAATGACTACAGCCAGTTGGTGGCAGGGCTGGGGCTGGAACCCAGGTTTGTGTCTCTATCAGTTCTCTATTAAGCATGCTATGAAAGTGAGCAGGTTTGGATCTCCCAGAAAAAACGATTGGGCACACATTTCTTCAGACTCTTTCTTTCTTGGATGCATTTACTGGTCAGAACAAAATAAACCTCATATGAGATAATGATACTCTCTCATTCAAGACGTGAGATGAGGATTTTGTGTCAAATTCCGTTGTGAAAGCATTCGTGGCCAGGGATAAGAGGAACTGAAGACTGATTAGAAAAATTATGCGGATATTTATTGACCAGCAAACCAAGCAAATAGGAGGCCTATCATGGTGGCTTTGTCTTTAAATCTATTATGCCTCAAAATCACTTAAAGTTCTTAAAAGTGACTATCAGGGCAGCACATATCCTATATGCTATCACGGGGGAATGATAAGTTGCTTACGCAATTTTTTCTTCTTCAATGTGGTTGATCTTGCCTCCGACATAGATTCTTAATTTACAGTCTTTCCATTTTTTTCTGAGTGTCAAGATATAGGGGATAAGGAGTGTTAACCCTGAAATAAAAAGTAAATTATAACAGGATGAGTATATTTGATTGAAAGGAAATTAATATCTTTACATCTTTATTCATTCCCACATTCCTAGCTCAACTCCCAAATCATTTTAAATCTTTGGGGAATACAGAAATACTATTCTTTAACAGGTATCATTTTCATATACCTTTTCATGCAGTTTGTTAAATTTATCAATATAGAAATTCTCCTCCCAAGTGTATATGCTGAAATTTTTTACCTCCATCATCAAATAACCACCAAACATCAATTGTGCCTTTTCCTTGTTTCTTTCTAAATTGGGTGCTGGCTTCCACCAGTTTCTGGTTGAACTCCCCGACATGCATCGACTGGATTGTGTTAACACTGCTGTCTGAAATGAAAGAAAAAGAATGTATCTATTTGTCTTTTGAGGACAGGAACAAAGCAACTTTCCAATAAATCTATTGATGAAAACAGAGCAAGGGCGATTTATTTGTGTTTCATACATAAAGATAAAAAGTAAGCTTTATTCTCTGAAAAGGAGCGCTGAGTCTTGAGTCCCCCAATACTTCAGATAGCCTTCACTAGTCAAATGAACATTTGATACTGGTTTTGTGATTGGAGTTTTCATTAAAAAGCGGTGGATTCTTTTCAGGTCCTTAGTAATCTCTCTCAGAGTGGAATTATTACTTAGTCACATAACAATACTACATGATCTGATACTATGGTCAAAATGTTCCAATTTCTCCAGATTACAAACATAAATCAATTCAATGTGCTGAGATTTACGTGAAAGTAGAATGCACGGCGAGTGGTTCTCTAAAGATAACAATAGAATCAGAAGCACTCCTCCATTAGGGGATGCATTCATCTGAGCACGGTTTTGGCGTAAGTACCATAAACTTCTGGGTTATAAGGGTTGCCAGTGACCACATGCATCCTGCTCTCTGTGACTGACCCTTTGGACCCATGGTTTGGCCCACGTGGCTCACTCCTTTGTTTGCTTTGCAAGGAATGTTGTGAAACTAATGAAAAATTACTTAAGCTATGTGAATCTGTGCGTGTCCAATGGAAAAAAGGCAAGAAATACAGAGTGACAAAATGCCTTCAGTTGGGTTAGAATACCCATACTTGAGTATGCATAAAAACTTCATTTTCTTTTTTTTTTTACATGGACACGGTGAAAATCTACCCAGGGCACTAGGTCGGTGTTCGAGCAGGGTCCTCGCTTCTACCTGCCAGTAGGTGTCTGTGGCCCTGTGTACATTATTTCTCATTTCTGTGTCTTTGAAAGTGATGACTTCATTGCTCTATTTCAAAGAGTAGTGCTCTTTGGTGTCGGAACAGCGCTTGGAGTAGAGCTGGCAGCCTCTTCAGAGCCTCCTCTCTGATCTAAGAGAGCCTGAAGATGCTTTGTTCTGCCTTTCACTGTTTCCATGTTTTGGGGTCTGTCAGTTCTGAAGGAATCATCTTACATCATTTCTGTATCCCTAGGACGGCTGAAGGAGAAAGTAAATTTATTTACAAAATGGACCAAATCCCGCCCTCACTTATATGCAAAGCAAAGCATCCAAAGGACTGTATTTGAATACTTAGAGGCAGAGTTGGTCCTGATCAAGAACTCAAAAGAACGTCAATGAACTAAATAAAACGTGGAGTAATGAATGATCCTACTTTAGAGCTGTGTTTGAAACTTCAAGTGAGCATTACATTATTACTGCTTTTCTCAACAGTGAGACATGCTGACTTTCAGTCATTTTTGCCAAAACAAGTATTGTGATACAGAAATAGGTTTTTAGACCGAATAACAAGTCCTGCTTTTATAAATAGAGACAGTAATTGCTCCCCCATCATGTAGAGCAGTATTGGGCTATGACTTCTGAATATACCATTGCTCTTCTAGACTGTACAATTTAAAAGAGCAGAGTTAACTCTTTTCACAGATACAATAATTGTAGAGGAAAGAAAATAGTATTTAGGATCCAGAACAATCGTATTTTAATTTAAACACCTTGAAAATCCTGATTCACCTTCAACTGTAGACTCAAAAACATCTTTTTCCTAGAAAATATAATTTTAGGGTAAGCAATAAATAGTAGGCCCTCCCACATCCCATAGGATAGTCCAGGCACCCCAGGATACCTATAGTAATTGAAGGGGGGCAATATTAGAATCTACCATCATTCTCTGTAAATACATAAAAATACTATACTACAGTTGAAATTTCATCCTGGGACTATAGTAAGAGAACGAGTAAACAGAACCAAAAGATAGGAGGTGGCTTTTACAGGATACATTTCTTTGAAGTGCTGAACATTTTACATGGTTTATGGCAACCCAGACCAGAGGCTAAGTCTCTGTTTGGTTCCTGCTGTTTGACTTGGAGAGCCTCACGGTGAAATGATCTTCCCTGGTCTCCCCACCAGCATATGATTTCAGTAAATGGAGAGCATTTGTGCATGAAGGAAATGCATGTTAGCATTCCAACTGTCTACCAGCAGAGGTCGCTGTGCACCCCCCCATTAAATTCAAACCCACAGTGTTTCTGGAAAGAAAGCAATTCTCAAAAGTCAGATGTTTGAATCACCCATTTATAAAACTTATAAAAACATAAAAGTTAATCTCTCCCATTCTCTGGTCCTCTGTCCAGAGACGTATATCAGACATTCAGAGATAAGTGTACCACTCAGCCAAAATCTGTGGTTAATACCAACGAAGTTCCAACTTGATATAGCCTTCTGGTTTAAAATAAAGATGCTTTTTGAAATTAGTGTTTTAGTGGCTCCTCTATTTAACTGTGATAACTCAGCTCTCAGTGTCCTGAAATGTCTAAAAGGTGGAGGGAGCCAGATAAACCAGTTTGGGTATTGGTTCTTAAATTTCGATCCAATTTCCATCTTAACTAAGAAATTTCTACTTTATGGCACTCAATCTGCTTAAGCGTGGAATGACGTCCCAACCAAATATTCTTATTTTAAGGTAAAGCTTTTATAGTATGATGGAACAAAGTACACGATATTGATAAATGACAACAGCTTCTACCTTCTAAAAAACTATCTTCTCAAAAGAAATCTTTCAGTTCCTACCTATACTCGATGGCTCCAACATCTTATATGTTGATTTCTGACTCCTAAAGATGCTCATGTAGTGTCTTATCTTGTAATCTTTCTTGCAATTTTTTTTTAAGTACTTACCTTTCTTAGTAGTTGGCTTAGTAATGTTCAACTTGCTGGCTTTTTTGAACAAGCCTCGAATGCCTCCACCCCCTTCTTCACAGTCATTGTCTTTGATAGTGGCTTCCAATGCCAGTCTCTCCTGTTCTAATTTCTCTAATTCATCTGATAAAAGATGATAAAGTCACTTACTTAATTCAAAGCAACAGAGGCTCTAGGAACACTCTTATAAACTTCTTTAATATTAATAATTGTGTATATATGATCAAATGATTATGAATGATAATGGATTTCATGAATGATTATTAAAAACTAATGCATTTAGGGGGTGCAAGGGTAGTTCAGAGGTAGAATTCTCGCCTGCCATGCAGGAGACCTGGGTTTGAATCCCGGTCCATGCACTTCCCAAACAAACAAGCAAAACAAACAAACACCAACAAAAAAAAAAATTCAACAAATGGTGCTGCAATAACGGGAAACTCACATGGAGAAAACAATGGGGGAAAATGTGCCTCAGCCATACAGCATACAGAAAAAAAATATCAAAACTAATGCATTTGAGCCAATTACATCCAGAATGTAACAAATATGTAGCTTTAAATATCAAGTTATAACACATGAAGTCACAAGGTTTTTATTTGTGAGGGTAAAAGAAGTTAAAAAATGCAGTTTTAATTTATTGCCAGCAAAAAGGAAAAGCCCAAACAAACAAAAACACATTCACTATATATAAGACCTTGTACACTGGTAAGCTGCTGATTTACTGACCTAAGTAAGATACTGGGTCAGATATTTCATACCTGGAAGCAGCAAAATTATAGAAGTGCACTGGGTATGTATCAGGCACTCAACAAAGCCTCCTGGATTGAAACATAACACCAGAGGGCAAGAATTAAAGCAAAATAACACATTATTATTAACACAATAACCTCTACAGGTTCTGAATGCAAATTACAGAGAAAACTATCTCTACCAACAACTCTTTCTCATAAGCAAGGACTTGGTTCTGCAGTGAGTGGCTAAGGCCAAAGAAATAAGAGCTGAGATTTTTCTGTATCTGTCGGGGTTTAAATTGCTAAGCAGGTTCTCACAATTCTGAAGTCCAGATCAAGAGGCAAGCTGTCCAAAATTTCCTGCCCGGGACTGAGACACAATTCAAGCTTTGATGTTGCTTCTGGCTGCCTTTTATCTCTTTTGGATTCTGATTGCGATGAAAGATTCCTAACTGCTATGTAATGCATGAATCCCTCTCTGACCTCAATGTGCACTGGATGCAGGATAAAAAAAAACCTTGGTACAGGACCAAACTTTCAGCCTTTTTGCTCACACTGGGCAAGGTGGCCCTCTTGTCAGGTTGCATCATTTTACCACCTTCTGAGAGCAGAGCCCTAGGAAATGAGCAATGTTAAGAGGAAGAGAGTAGAAAACACAGTTTCAATGTTACAGAACACTGGTAGGGTTTCTACAATTGTCAATCCTCCGAGCCTACTGCCTTATCTAACTGAGAAGCCACGCTATATACACTCTAGATTTATCAATTATGTCCTAACTAAATCTCTCAGGACAGTCACCTCCCTAGATGGTGCTGTTCCTTGGCTAAGCAGAATCATCTAGCCTCTTTCAAGGTCTTAGCAATTTATCTTCTCTAGCGGCACAAGATTTAAGGTCAAACCACCCATGTGATTTCCCCGAAGCTGCAAAGATTCTCAAGATCACCAACTATAGAAAATCTGAGAAATTAGGCTGGATTAGTCCAGCTCAGGCAGAAGCTGTAGAGATGAACACAAGCTGCACTGCACTGGACGTCATGACTGATTCAAGCTCAGCTGTGGGCTTTATGACGTTAGGCAAGTATTCACTTTTTCTATGCTTCAGGTTTCCTATCTATGAAATTGAGTTTCACCACATTCCCTCTCTCCCACCCTTCCTAGCTCTTTAAAAAGAAGAAACAAAAGTTTCTGCACAGAGCTTTAGAGCTCCTTAAAGAATAACATGAGCGCATTCTATAGGTAGCATACTTATGCCACTTCTGGAAATAGGCTTAGTCATGCAAAGCAAATGGGGTATTTTGAGAAGCCTGGGAGTTATCAGTTACTATTTATTGCACACTTTTTGGGTGCCAGGGACTGAGTGGCACTTTATTCCTTCTCAAACAACTTTGAGATTGTTACTATTGTTATCCTCATTTTGTTGATGAAGAAACTGAGGTTCAGAGAGATTCAGTAACTTGTCACCCAGCAGGTCACAGTAATGCGAAGAGTTCTGCTTGACTCCAAATCCTGCGTGTTGCCCTCTATGAAGATGTTCTTCTTTCGGCTTATTACTATGATTTTGGGATCAACTCTTCATCATCAGATGAACCTACGTACTCTAGGCACACGGTATAATGCCAAATTAATTCCCCTAAATGATGTCCCTGAAACATGTCATTTTAAAGGGAAGGCTCCAAAGATAGGGTGTATTTGATGGGCTGCCGCAGCAGCAGCCAGATGTTGTCATCAATGCCTCTGTGATGGCACCCTGGCTATTTCCCACCCTTCCAGGGCTTTGTAGGAGCTGACGGGGTGTGGGGGAGCAACCTGCTCTCTGTAGTCTTCTGAAGGTACACAACTGTGAGCTTCTCGGGGCAACTGTAGGGGCTGCCAGGAGGAGGAGGTTCTTTCTCTTCCCCTTTTTTGGCAGGTTTTAACACACCCCGTGATTAGCCACCGATTGCCACGTTGCTCATCCTCTGGTTTGGACAAAGGGGCGGGGGGGAAATATCCTCCTTTGTAACAGAGTCAGCTGGCTGGGCCAACTGCGAGGTGCTCCAACAATTTGAGCGAAAGGTATGTACACAGTCCATCCAGGACAGAGCAAACTGCCAAAATTGCAAGCATGAGAAACGAAAGCAGTTTTCTTTTCCTGAACGATTCAGAATCAGCAAATCCCTTGAAGACCACAGAGAGAGAGGATAATAGAGGGTCTATCTTAAGGCTAACATCTGCTGTCTTTGCCATCTTGGATTCTCAGATCCACACAATGGTGCAATCTCCATGTCCACAGTGATTTTGCAAATTCTTATTAGTGTTAATTCTTAGTTATGCACTTCGTAGATGATCTAAGGCCTCCTCCTGAGCACTCCCTCCTTTCCTCATTTCAGCACTAATAGAAGTGATGTTCTGATTATCTTTTCTTCTGAATTACCTACCCAGTATACTGCTTGCCTCTGCTTGCATAGGAAATCAAGATCAGACTTTGTCAAAACATCTTTTTTTTTTTTTTTTTTTTTTAAAGCTGGAGTGACAGTTTTAATATTGGTGAAAGAGGTATTCAAGACCAAAAGCATTAACTAGGTAAAAGATATATTGTGTAACGAAAAATAGTAAATTCTGTGAAGGAAGTGTAACAGTTATAAAACATTAGGGATCATACTACATGGCAATCAAATACATAAATCAAAAACTCCTAGTAATACAAGAACTTGTTAA
>PVIY010053328.1:0-14749 GCA_004026745.1 Myrmecophaga tridactyla | reverse complement strand
CACAGCTGATTCCATTTGTAATCAGCCAAAGGGGAGTGTCTTCTGCAATTAGTGATGCTAAATCTAATCATGGGAAGCCTTTTAAGGAGGACTCAGAGGAGACAGGTTCCATTCCTGCTTTGGCTGGTGAGCCTCTCCTGTGGAGTTCATCCAGACCCTCCATCGGAGTTGTCGGCTTCACAGCCTGCCCTGTGGATTTCAGACTTTGTGTTCCCACAGTTATGTGAGACACTTTTATAAATTTGTATTTGTGAGTGTTCCTTGTTGATTCTGTTTCTCTAGAGAACCCTGACTAATACAGCTGGGTACAGAATTCTTGGCTGGAAGACTTTCTCTTTCAGGGTCTTGAATATATCATATCACTGCCTTCTCGCCTCCAGGATGCTAGTTGAGTAGTCTGGATTCAGTCTTATTGATTTCCCTTGTATGTAGTAGATTGTTTTTCTCTTCCCGCTTTCAGGTTTTCTACTTCATTTGACAGAATGATTAGTATATGCCTTGGGGAAGGCTGATTTGGATTTATTCTGTTTGGAGTTCTTTAATCTTCTTTGACTTGTATATTTATCTCCTTTATGATGGTTGGGAAGTTTTCCCCCATTGTATCTTCAGCTACTCTTCCTAGCCCTTTACTCCTCTTTTCTCTTTCTGGGACACCAATGGTTCTTACATTTGCTTTGTTTTCTCTATCATTTCCCTGAGTTCCATTCAGTTTTTTTCCTTCTTTTTGCCATTTGCTGTTTTGAGTCTTCAAAGTCAATTATCCTGTCCTCTATATCACTTATTCTTTCTTCTTCCTCTTCAAATGTGGTGTTGTGTGCCTCTACTATGTTTTTTATTTGGTCAGCATTGCAGAGTCTTTACTCTCCGTGATTTCAGGTATTTTTCTACTCATTCTTCCAAATTCCTCTTTATGCTCTTCTACTGTCTTCTTGATCTCCTTTAGTTCATTTGCTATCCCACTTACTTTATTAAGTAGAGTTGTATGAACATCTTTGATTAGCTGTTCCAATGTCTGTGTCTCCTCTGGTGTTTTAATTTGGTCATTAGGCAGGGTATATATGTCTGGATTGTGATATACTTCATGATATTCTGCTGTTTTCATGGCATGTAAATATCTTGATTGATTTCCTTGGGAGTTGATTTCTTTCAGTAGTCTAAAGCCTGTGTTTGTGGGATGTTTGTACAGCAGGGAGCAAGGCCTGGGGTGGGCACTCAGTGCAGTGATTTGTTTCAGGGCAGTGTAGGCGCAGGTTGGGGATGTTATGCCGATGCTTGTGAACGTGGGCGCCCAGCCACCAGGGAGGATGTAGCTGTGTGGGTGCACCAGTCTGTGTTGCATAACCCTGGTGTGCACTCGTCTAAGGCATTGGGCCCTTTGTGCACATGCGCAGAGGTGTGGTAGCAGGTTGGCGTCATGCCTTTGTGGATTGGGGGCAGATGTGACTTGGCTGCGCAGGTCAGCACTTTCTCAGAGCTGGGAAGTGTGGCTGAGGCTGTGGGCATGCACGATTCTAGGACTCCTGTAACGTGTGGTTCCCAGAGCTGAATGACATGATTGGGGTCCCGTGCGCATGTGCAGGCTTAGCTCAGTCAGGGCAAAGTGAGTCTGTGTGACACTATGGGTGTGGGATGGGGGGTGGGGGGGTGGTCAGGGGTACCCTAGGTATGGAGGTTAGTGCTCGCAGCCTTTATGCACTGGCAACAGTGTTCAGGGCACAGAGGGGGAGATAGTGCTCCGGAGGGGTGCAGAAGAGGTGGGTTGGGCTGCATTTGGGGTGGGGGAGGTGGGGCAGGTACATGCACTGGGGGCTGGTGATCTGGGGGCACCTGGAGTGTGGGGAATGGGAGTGGGTGATGGGGTTCAGGTGCGTGGGGTGTGGGGTGAGTCACCGATCACGGGGCTGTGCTGGTGAGGGTAGCGCGCCCAAGGAAAGTGGCCTGTTTCACTTCCTAGTCACTGATGCCGTCTGAGCACTCCCGCGGGCTCCTTGGCTCCATGCCTCCACTCCAGGCTCCAGCTTTCTCCCTCTCAGTTCTTCGGCCTCTGCAACTAGGGCCTCTGTATGTGGTACAGAAGGCTCTCTCCCAGGTCATTTGCACTCCTGAATCGCTGCCTCAGTCGCCCTTTTGTCCCTTCTCTAAGTTTTCCATGGAGCAGGGGTAAGCTCGAACTGCTCTAATCAGTCATCTTCCCAGAAGTCAGTATCATTATTTTGAAAACTTAAAAACTAGACCTTGGGGCAGTACATGGGTAGCTCAGTGGTAGAATTCTCACCTGCAATGCAGAAGACCCGAGTTCGATTCCCAGAACCTGCACATGCCAAAAACAAAACAAACAAACAAACAAACAAACAACAACAAAAAGCTAGACCTTGGCAATGATGTAAGATGAACTAGTTGGCTTGGTGTCATATTACCTTCTTGATACAGAAATCCCTTCAGTGTAAAGTGGTGGTTCACCTAGAATTAGATCTGAAGTGTTGCAGAATTACATGTATTTACTAAATAACTTTGAAAAGCACTTCCTTAACTTTTGATTTAAAGAGTGATGGAGACAATGTGCTTGTTCAGCCACTTGAAAAGTATCCTTCCTGTGCTCAGTTGGCAAATAGAATACTTAAAACACTTGAAGCCAGATGTTTATAGAAGAAATAAAAAGTTAGAGTTAGAAGGATGATCATGTTGAATAGAACTTAATATATTTTATGAATTTTCCAGCTTTCTTATGTATCCTGTTTGAGATTTACTATGATTTCCTTATAGGGAAAGAAATTTTGCTTTTCTAAATCTCTATAGATACCCCCAGCAAGCCTAGAAGTTTCAAAACTATGAAATTCAGAGAAAGGCTAGCAATAAAAAACTGATGGGGTTTAATGGAAGAGATCATTTCGTTTTTTTTATACCAAGGTTTTGAAACTTACCCTCTCTGCTTAGGTCTAGACTAGTTAAACCAGCAAATATGTGATCAAGTACTTATTACATGCCCAGATGAGTAAGTGTGTATCAAGTCTTTTATTCATTTTTTTCCTGACATAGCTTTTTTTTAAAACCATGTTTTAAAAAATCTGTTATTTATCCTTTTAAGAAAAACCTGTTGAGACTCTTGGCTGTGCTGTTGTTTGCATCCCATTCCCTGGGACTCCCAGGTTCTTTCCTGTCTGGTATTCTTATTAGACTTGAGCAAGGCTTCTATTGGGCCACTATTCTTTTTTTTTTTTTTTTTTTTGTGCCGAAACCCAGGAGCGAACCACCACTATTCTTTTTGAAGATAGGATTCTGACTCAGTGGGGCATGCCTACCCAGCTCTAGGAGGCAGATGTAGATATCAATTTTAATTTAGTAGGTTGTATTTGCCAAGCTGCTACATTTAAAAAATTTAAACGATTTTTTTTATTTTAGAGTGGGTAAACTGAAATGTTGAAACTCTATTTTGGATTTAAATCTTGTGATACAGTCTTTATACCATAAATTATTGGGTGACAATCAAATTGACTGCAATGACACATTTGGTTTTTGTAATTTTGACAGTGGTGTTGTGGGTTCCTAAACAACAGCCTGGCCATGCCTATGTAGCACTTGATACTCTGACTCTCCTTGTGATAGGCAATTCCACGTTCATGGAGCTTCTGGAGTGGAGAGACTGCATTTCACCCTTCCCCCCTGGAAGCACCTGGCATAGTTGTAGGCACTGTGCCCTGCTTAGTGTTTGCTGACCCATTTAATAGCATCTGTACCAGTCTTGGGTCAACCAAAGAAGCAGAACCAGGATTGGCTTTCAGGATTGTTTGGGCTGACCAGGTGTGCTGGTTTGAAAGGATTTACGTACCCTAGAAAAGCCATGTTTTAATCCTAATCAAATCTTGTGGGAGCAACAGTTTCTTCTCATCCTTACTCAGTACTATAGGTTGGAAGCTTGATTAGGTTATCTCCACAGAGGTGTGACTCGATCAGTTGTGGGTATTAAACTTGATTAGATGGAAATGTGTCTCCACCTTTTCTATGTGGGTCTTGATTAGTTTACTGAATCATGTAAAAGAGGAGACATTTTGGAGAGAGTTCCTTTTGAGAATGAGGAAAGAGCAGCAGAACCACAACAAAATAATGAGAGAAGCACAGAGTCCTACAGCCAGCAACCTTTGGAGATGAAGGAGAATGCCGCTGGGGAGCTTCATGAAACAAGAGGCCTAGAGAGGAAACTAGTAGATGTTGCCATGTTTGCCAAGTGCCTTCCCAGTGGAGAGAGAAACCCTGTACTTCATCGGCCTTCTTGAACCAAGGTATCTCTCCCTGGATGCCTTTATTTGGACATTTTGGACATTTTTATAGACTTGTTTTAATTGGGACATTTTCTCAGCCTCAGAACTATAAACTAGCAACTTATTGAATTCCCCTTTTTAAAAGACATTCTGTTTCTGGTATATTGCATTCTGGCAGCTAGCAAACTAGAACACTAGTCAAGTCCATCAACCCTCGGGCAGGCTGTCAGAAAGGGCAGTCTAGAATTCTCAGGCACAAGTTGAAGCTGCTGTCTACAGGTACAGTTTCTTCTTCATGAAAATCTCAGCTCTGCTTATAAAAGCTTTCAACTGACTAGATCAGCCCCACCCAGATTATCTGGGATAATTTCCCTTCCTTAAATTCAAATGATTATGCACTTTAATCACATACCTTCACAATGACACCTAGATTAGTGTTTGATTGAGTGACTGGGGATTGAAGTCTGCTGTGTTGTCATATGAGAAGGCCATCACAGCAGAGTGACAGCAGCAACAGGGCAACAGAAGAAATCCCCCAGAAAAGTCTTTCCTTACAATCAGCTAATAAAAGGACAACTCTTACTTGCATAGAACTTTGGAGGATGATAGAGACTGGAGAAGGTCTCCATAAATGCTGAATGAAAGAATAAGGAAAATAATCTACAAAAGCAGGTAAGAAATTTCCATTCAAGACTCATCGGTTTGGGCATTACCTCACTTAGCCCTGTGCAGCATGGAGTTGTACAGAGACAGCATGGCCAGGGTCCTTCCTGCTGCAGATGCAGACAATAGAACCACTCACAGTAGCAAGATAGAACCCTTGCATATCTGGGCACAGGGACCCAAGATCACAGAGACCCAGGGTGGAACATAACCCCCAATTTGTGCTGCGGACAAAAGGACCCTTGGGGTGGGGGGTGGAAGAAGAGAATGCAGCAGAACCGTTGATAAGAGGTGTGCTTGTTAAATCCAATTTCTGTTGGCTGGACTGCCTTTTCTGGGTTGACCCCATCTGGCTCCCTGTGTCAGGATACTCTACCAGGACAGAGAAACCTCAAGAAAGAAAAAGTAGGGGGGGAGGGGGGTTAAAGTGAACTGCTGCAAGATAGGAGGGTCCCAGAACTGAAAAGTATAAGGAAAGGGGGACACTGAGTGAGGGGGGGAATTTAAACAAATCACAGGAACTGGGGAGAAAATTCTGCACAGACACATACAGAGCTAGACTCTCAAAGAAGGAACAGAGGAAAGGAAACTTTCTCCTGGAGGTGAAATAAGTGCACAAAAAGTGCAGTCTTAAAAATTGTACCACATATTCGGGGCAAGAATCAGATGGAGAAGAGCTGAGAAAATCCAAACGGCTAAACATGAGCTACTATAAAGGTCTATAATAAGGTGGACTAAGTGTCAAAGAAGAGCCTTAACACAATCAGCAACTAAACTCCAGACAAGAGAGAGAAATTCACCTTCAAAGTTAACTCATCAAGACTATCAGATGCCCAAACAGCAGCAAAACATAACCATATTAAGAAACAGAAAACTATGGCTCAGTCAAGGGAACAAGTTAAAATTTCAGAGGAGACAGAGAATTTGGAATAACTAATCAAAGAAGTTCAAATCTCCTGAATCACTTCAAGGAGATGAAGGAAAATATGGATGAAGAGCTAAAGGATATTAAGAAAATGTGTGAGCATAAAGAAGAATTTGCAAGTATTAAAAGAAATATAACAGAAATTACAGGGATGAAGGGCACAATAGAAGAGATTAAAAATACACTGGAGGGGCGGGCCACAGTGGCGCAGTGGCAGAGTTCTCGCCTTCCATGCCTGAGACCTGGGTTCGATTCCTGGTGCCTGCCCATGTTAAAAACAAACAAACAAGCAAACAAACAAAAACAAAAAAACCAAAAAATACACTGGAGGCACACAACAGCATATTTGAACCAACAGAAGAAAGAATCAGCAAACTAGAAGACAGAACAGCCAAAATCATGTAGATGGTCATATATATAGGCAGATTCAGTGGTTGCACTGGCTGGGAAGAGGGCAGGGGCAGTGGTAGTGGCCAAGTGGAACCAGCGCAGGGGCCTGGACTTGGCTTCCTTTGCCATTTCCACGATACTGGTCCCGTGACCCTGTGTTTGAGCAGGAAAAGCTGCCAGGGGCCCACGCTAGGCAATGTTCCCTTTTGAAGGGACATATAGTATGGCTGTATCATGTTAGCCCTATGTACGAGGGTGAATATACCCTTCTCCTGATGCTCCTTTGTGAAAAGCACAAAAGCAAGAAGAATACAGTGAGGAGGCATACTTATCTGTAGCAGACCTTCAACAAGATCCAGTTTATGGAGCAGAGAAACGGATGCCAAGGAGCCGGCCAACAAAATTAACCAAGAATCTGGATCCTCATCCTTTCTCTCAAATGTCCTGAAGAAATTTGTTTGATTTCAGCTCCCAGGATCAAAAACAAGCACAAAGAACCCAAAGATTGAAAGATAAATTTATTGATTTCTGTGTCTGAACATTTTGTTATGTTTGTGAGATTCATAGGAAACTTTGAAAAGATGACTTATTCCAAATCAGAATGTCAGTCTTGTTCTGCTTTTCAGTTCTGACTCCAACCCTGTCAAGGCTGAGCACGTTGAAGTAATGAGAGAATATTGCATTAAGTATCTGCTAGTTAGGTTCAAGTGTCAACTTGGCTAGGTGATGGTGCCTAGTTCTGTTACTGTGGGCTTGAATTATCAACATGTGAAATTCATCTATGGATGATTACATCTGCAGTCAGATAAGGGGAGTGCCTTCCGTAATAAGTGATGTTTAATTTAATCGGCTGGAGGCTTAAAACAGAAATGTCAGAAGAGAGCTCAATGCACCACAGCCCAAGCAGCTCAGCATACCTCATCCAAGCACTCTCAGCTCAGCCTAGATGTTTGGAGTTGCAGGAAGGAATTGTCCTGGGGAAAGCCATTGGAAGCCAAGAGAGAAGGCCAACATAGGTTGCTGTGTTCCTTCCATGTACAGAGAAACTCAGATGACAGTTAGCTGCCTTTCCTCTGAAGAACTGTAAATTTTTAACTAAATAAATCCCCTTATTAGAAGCTGATCCATCTCTGGTATGTTGCATTGACCTCGTGTTTACTACAGAATTCCTTCAGCATTGTCAAGCAAATACAGTTCTGGGTCAGCAAATATATTTTCCAGTCATCTTTAGCCAGAGTGATTCCAAGATTGTTTATAGTGGGAAGGTTCCCAGTGACAACCATTTTGCCTTTATTCAAAAAATGGCTTCTGGAGAAACTATGGGTTTGGCAACACTTATATTTATAAGGGAGATCTTGTCCAAGTAGGTGGCATCAATGTTTCCATCCAAGGCTGGGGCTTGAGGATGTGGACCTTTTCAACAAAGTCATTGAGGTTGGTTTGAAGACGTTGAGAAGCCAAGAAATAGGAGTAATCCACGTCTACCATCCTGTCTTCTGTAGCCCCAATCTTGACCCCCAAGTAGTACAAAATGTGCTTGAGGTCCAAATCAGCCGCCTGTGGGTCCACACAGTAGTTGTCTGAAATGTGGCTGGAAAAAAACAATCCAAGTGAACAATTAGAGCACCAATAATAACGGCTCAGCGAAGACAGCCTAATGTCCAACTCAGCTGGAAAAGACACTTCTAATCACCTAATTTATTTATAAAAAAGGTTTTGTATGATCAGTTTTGAAGTCCACATGGAATTTATTTTACACATGATTTTCTTACAATGGACTCCTTTAAGATTAAGATTGCTTTTTGAACAAAAATGTGATCGGTGTCTGCCTTTGAACTCATCTTCTTGCTGAACGCTAAGTAGCAGGCCTGCTTAATCATGACTGAAAACGTACCTGATGAACAAGACTTTTAAAATTTTTTTCTGTATTTCCTTCTTAAACTCCTTTACTACAGTCCCATGGCAGAAAATATGTGTGCTCATGCAGAGTATTACCAGCATGAGTATTACCAGTCACTCCAGCACACGTTCTGCCAGACTGTTAACATTGCACAGATTCTACCTTTTGTCTTTTTTCCAATGATTTTTATTTTTAAAAAAAGCCATTTTGTCTTTCAGTTATAAAGTAAGGAAATGTGGTCATAGTTGTATCCTCATCTTAGGAGAGCTTTCCAAAGTTGACTGTTTCCACCAAACTGTGCTTTCCTTGATCCTGTAGGTATTAAAACAAGGAGAGTGAGGAAAGCAGAATGCGTATGACTCTTCTAGTTATACAGAGGAGGTGCAAGTGGATTGTCCTAAATGGACCTGGCAGTGAATTTCAAAAAGGACTCAGCATTTTCTCTCTTCCTGATCTCTCTTCTCTTTACAGGGTAAAATATTAATATTTAGAATGGCAAAGAAGAATTATTGAATAAATCTAATCTATTCAGGCTTAAAGGAAAAAAAACAAAAAAAGGGGTACAGTGAAGGCAGTGGTGACGGGAAGATTTGGGGAGACAGCTTGTACGTTAATGTGTATACTCAAAGTAGATGGCAATTACTTCTAACGTTGTTATAATAAAAGAAAAATCACATCAGTCATTAAGGGCTCCTGAATGAATAGTATCTTCATAAATTCCATGTTTATCATCTTATTTTCTGGGTGTAATTTAATAATGTCATCAGTTCAAGAGATAGTGATTCTACCTTCCATTGCAGACTTCAGACTCTACTTCAGTTGTGGTAGATTCAAACACCCCTGCTTGTTTTTTTCTTGAGATTTATCATTGACCAAATCACACCAATCCATTTTAGGTTTTTACATTCTGGATTGGCTTGCACCTTGTTATGAAATGTTTTAGCCTTGCAACCAAATTCTCTGGAATTTTGGGTAGCATCAACTGCCATTGTATTAGGTATAAAAAGAAGAGATCTTGCAGACTCTGCAAAAAGCTGTTCTTGAGACTCATGCTAGTCGTGCAGTTTTCAGGGTATATGGAAAGGGCTGCTTCCACAGCACCTCCATCTAGAACCATAGATTTCAATTCTGCAACTCTCTTCATCACACAAAAAGAGCATCATATAAAGTGCCCCATCTCTTCACACGTGAAATCATTTGTCTTGCATAAAATCATTGATGCAGATGTATGAGCCTTAGTATTTGATTAAAATCACTTCGCCATTGCAAATCCTCTCCACCATCCCTTCTGCTTGTCCCAGCATTGCAGCTTCAGAAGTTTCTTCACCTTCCAGATTGGCTAGGGTTGATAGACTAGTTGCTCCAGAAGCTTTAGAAATGCGTTTAAGGTCCCTTTTTAAAAACTCTTCTAATTGCCATAGCAGCAGACTCCACGAAATAACTTCAGACACAGCATCAATTCGACCAGTGGTTAGAATAACATTGGCACCAGCTGCCAGGATCTTCTGAATTTTCTCCTGGTACTATCTGATACCCAGCTGTCTAATTTGGCCTAGTTTTTCAGGATCTGTAATAACCCCCTGTGCACAAAGCTTCATTTCTGTTTTTTGCATGCTGAAGTCAAGGCAAGCAATTTTTGCATTAATTGTTCTCGTCGGCATACCATGCAGTCTCACTAGGCATTTGAGTGCATAGCTATTGGTCAGCATACTCTCCATCTGACTTCTCCCATGGGCTTTTAGAACATTCACAGAATTGATTAGATAGCGATGCTGGCCTCTCATATCTGTATACTGAACAGTAGGTACTGCATTTGCTACCATATTAGCAACGACATCACCGTCAATTCCAGTGCTTTTGGAAAACATAGACGCTTAGCAGCATTAAATCAGGCAATCTGTGTTAATTAGATTTTTCCTGATATAACACACTACTACCTTTCAAGCAAGTTGAGAGCCACTAATAACTGATTTGGGTTGAGTTTTCTGTTTGACTAGTTTGTCTGCATTTTTTAGAAGTTCTGCTGCATTAATAATCACTGAGGTAGTTTCATCTCCAACTTCTTCATCATGCAGATCAGCCAGCTCACAAAAAACTAGCCATACAACCACTAAAAACTTCAGGATGGTTGCACCATCATCAGTAATGGTTACATCACCCACATTTCATCCAAGCCAACTGGACCACAGGAACTTTTTATGATATTGGCAGTAGAAGCTGTAGCCATAATGTTCTGGAATCAGAATGCCTCCCCAGTTCTGAGGTCCCTGAACATGGCCAAAGGCCCTTTCAACTTCGTGGTGGAGCCATGTCAGATTTCATTCACACAATGGGCAACCAGCATTTCATCCCTGTGGTAGTTAGATTCAGTCGTCAGCTTGGCCAGGTGAAGTCACCTAGTTCTGTTGCTGTGGACATGAGCCAATGGTACGTGAACCTCATCTGTTGCTGATTACATCTGCAGTCAGCTAGGAGGCATGCCTGCTGCAGTGAATGACGTTTGACTTAATTGGTTGTGCTTAAATGAGAGAGCTCAAAGTAGCACAGCCCAAGCAGCTCAGCATACCTCATCTCAGCACTCGCAGCTCAGCCCAGGCCTTTGGAGAAGCAGAAAGGAAATCACCCCAGGGAAAGTTGTTGGAACCCAGAGGCCTGGAGAAAAGACCAGCAGAGATCACCCTGTGCCTTCCCACGTAAGAAAGAACCTCAGTTGAAAGTTAGCTGCTTAGCTGCCTTTCCTCTGAAGAACTAACAAAATAAATCCCCATTTATTAAAAGCCAATCCGTCTCTGGTGTGTTGCATTCCGGCAGCTAGCAAACTAGAACAATCCCCTACAGCCAGTGGCAGCCACAGCAATGGTGGCAACGGCATGAAGCAGGTACAAGCAGTGTGGTAGGTGCTGCTAAGAGGGAAATTTGTAGTCCTAAATGCTTTTATTTAAAAAGAAGAAAGACCTGAAAATTAAAGACCTAACTGCACACCTGGAAGAAAAAGAAAAAGAACAGCAAACTAAACCTGAAACAAGAAGAAGAAAAGAAATAACAAAGATTAGAGCAGAAATAAAAGAAATTGAAAAAAAAAAGCATTAACAAAACCAAAAGTTGGTTCTTTGAAAAGATCAATAAAATTGACCAATCTTTAATTAAATTGAAAAAGGAAAAAAAGAGACAATGCAAATAAGTAAAAACAGAAATGAGAGGGGACATTACTCCTGACCCTACGGAAATAAAAAAGATCATAAGAGGATACTGTGAAAACTGCTTGCCAACAGGTTAGACAACCTAGATGGAATGGACGAATTCCTAGAAACACATGAATACACTACACTGGCTGTATAGAACAAATAGAAGATATCAGCAGACCAAT
This sequence comes from Myrmecophaga tridactyla, assembly GCA_004026745.1. Lineage (NCBI taxonomy): Eukaryota > Metazoa > Chordata > Mammalia > Pilosa > Myrmecophagidae > Myrmecophaga > Myrmecophaga tridactyla. Next base: position 3,248 of record PVIY010053328.1, on the reverse strand, counting down.
CACAAATAAAGAGATTGAATCAATCATCAAAAACTTACTATCAAAAAAAAGCCCAGGACCAGATGGCTTCACAGGTGAATTCTACCAGACATTCCAAGAAGAATTACTATCAGTCCTGCTCAAACACTTCCAAAAAAATTGAAGAGGTGGGAACATAATCTACCTAATTCTGTGAGGCCAATATCTCACTAACATCAAAGCCAGATAAAGATATTACAAGAATAGAAAATCACAGACCAATTCCTCTTATGAATGTAGATGCAAAATCTTCAATAAAATTACATATGATTATTAAGTAGGTTTTATCCCAGGTATGCAAGGATGATTCAGCATAAGAAAATCAGTTAATGTAATATACCACATTAACAAAATGAAGGGAAGAAAACCACATGATCATCTCAGTCGATGCAGAAAAGACAGTTGCCAAAATCCAGCATCTGTTTTTTATTTCAAAAAAAAACTTAGAAATATAGGAATAGAAGGAAACTTCCTCAATATGATAAAGGGCGTTTATGAAAAACCCACAATTAACATCATGCTCAGTGGTGAAAGGCTTTCCCTCTAAAATCACGGACAAGACAAGGATGCCCACTATCAGCACTGTTATTCCACGTTGTACTGGAAGTTCTAGCCAGAGCAGTTAGGCAAGTAAAAGAAATAAAAAGCCTTCATATTGGAAAGGAAGAAGTTAAACTTTCACTGTTTGCAGATGACATGATCCTATATATAGAAAGTCTTTAAAAATCCACAGCAATGCTACTAGAGCTAATAAATGACTAACCTCTTCTTGAAATTGTCTTATCTAGGCTTTTGTGACTTTGTCAGAATATTCCGTTGGGGTTTGGTCTTTCACCTATGCTGTCATCCATTTGTTAATTGCAGAATTGTTAAACACTTAGGATGGGTTCCACGTTTTTTCCTTAAAGGCACTGAAACAGCAGCCTTGTTTCCAGTTCCTTGGCTGCTCACTTTCTCCAGGTATATATAGTTTTAGGTTAAGAGACAAAAAACCTAGTTTGCTCAAAGCAGCAGCAACAAGCATACAAAAAACAAAGTTCTGTAAGTTGTTGGGGCTGGCGTCTTCTTTCCCTTTTTCTTTGATTTCTCAGGACTAGTGCTGGTTCACAAAGTATTCATTGAAAAATACTGGCTTAACCTTGCCTGTAAAATCATTCTTAGTATTTTCCACTAATAAAATGAGACTTGGAAAATAAAAATAAGCACAACTAAAATCTTTGCTATGTTCACTCTAAAATGTTATTGCTTAGAACAGTTAAAGTTGTTCATTTTATTCTATTTTATTTAGCCACATTTAATGACTGAAAATAATAGTATTATGGAAGGCATTGATTTACTACATTATTAACCTCCTTTTGTATATGTGTGTGTGTTATTTTATTTTATTCTCTAAAAAATTGTCTACCTTTTTTCCCTCATGTCCTTTATTTCCCAGTGAAGAGATACTTCATCAGTTTATCTGCTTTCTGGTTCTGAGGTACCGAATTAAATCTGTAACTCAGAGAATTTAAAACATGATGAAGTCAGTGAAGAAACTAATTTTCTTTCTCCCATCTCTTTAATCAGGCAGAATATGAAGTAGCAGCTGATGAAGACCGAAGAAATTATGGATTGATCATCTTAAAAACATTGTCCAGTAACGGAGTATGTTTTCTTCTTTAGATATAGATATTTGTAAATAACTTAATTAAATAGAGTGCCTAGCCTTTTTTCCTTTGTGGGATTAGATGTAAATAATATGTCAAAAACTAGTTTTATGTAAATATTCTTCTTCAGGCTTTGTCTTGATTGATAAGGAAGTGAACAGTTAAATCTGTTAGAAAACTGATCTAAGAATTTTAAAGTTTCCAACAGAATATCTAATAGATCATAGAATTAGAGAATTTTATTTGCATCTTGGACTAAAAGTAGCATTTTTCCTTCACATTCTGACTGGTCTTGAGTTTTATGTTTTTTGACTACAGGTTCTAGTGGTTTTTAGTTTGACCCTGAAATCCGAGCTGTAACCTGCTTCCTTTCTCATGACTTCCTATTTGTAGGCTGATAAAATTCCTGAGCAGCAGTAATGAGTGCTGAGGATCTGCTCTGGGTGGGGCACTGTCTTATGGGGCTTGAACAGAGCGATAGCAGCAGGGGCAGCCCACATAGTGAATGTTGCTCTAAGCCCTGTGCATGCAATCAATCATTCCATCCTCACAACGAATCCATGGGTCAGGGAGTATAATTATGCCTGTTTTCGTATAAGACAGAAAAACAGAGTGGTTTACCAAGGTTACACAGCTAGTGAGTGATGGAGCCAAGATTCAAATGTATGAAGACTGGCATTGTGTAGAGATCCAGGTGAGAGCATTCTCACCTGTAATGAGAACAAATTAGAAATATTCAGATATAGAGTTTACCCAGCTGGAAATATAAAGGTAGAGGACCCTCTTTGGTGCAAAAGGTAAAGTAACTGACAGAGGGAAAGGCCAATGGAAATATCCAGTAGGTACAAAGATGTACACAGCCAGTGGATGTGATTAAGACTCAAACGCATTTTAACCCCAAGCCTGTTTCCCTTCCAATCCCAGCCTCAATACCATGCCTCAGCGAGTATTCTTTTTAAGCACACCTATAACCTGCAGGCACGGTACCCCCAGGACTGTAATTGGGAGGAATGGAAAAGTCTCCTTTATATAGTTTTCTTGTCTTTTTTTTCCAATTCCTTTTTCCTTTTTACCCCTTCAGAAAAAATATACACCTAGCGGGGGAGATCATCAAAAGAAAAGAAATAATTCTAAAAATAATGTTGGTGGGTATAGTAGGTGAAGTAAATGTAGAAGAGGAAAAGTGGGGCAGTTACCCATCTGTGCTTGCTAACAGTGAGAAGTGCTTATAGGCTGCGTGAAGATGGTACAGCTTCAAAGCTCTTTTCTTACCGTCAACTAGGGAAACGGCCACTACCACACCCTTCCTCTTTTCCATGTAGGTTGCCTGCCCTGTGTGCTACTGAAAAAAAAAAAACCGCCAATGGTTCACATTGTCCTTGCAAAAACAACAAAAAGCTCTTGCTTTTGCATACTGAAAAACTCCCTTGACATCACTTACACAAATTTCAAGTTAAACCTAAAGTTACTCAGCAGTTCCATTCTTTGGTATATACCCAGGAAAGTTTAAAACAAGTTTTCAAACAAGAAGTTGTACATTAATATTCACACAAGCATTATTCATAATACCCAAACAATCCAAAA
>PVIY010053327.1:0-14739 GCA_004026745.1 Myrmecophaga tridactyla | reverse complement strand
AGAGAGTCATAAACACTCAAGAAGAGGGGATATAAACTTCAGCTCTCAGTGGAGGTATGTGAATGCCATACTAGAATAAAAGCATGTGGGCTGGGATATATCATGGTGCAATCATCTTTGGAAAATTCAATAAAATTACACTTGAAATCGTAGGGTCTAGAGGATTTTATAATTCAGCAATTTTTGGAAATTCAACCTTCTGATGAAAACTTACCATCTCAGTGAAGTAAATGACATGTATGTGGCCACTCAACTGGTTATTCCATTGCCAAGAGGTGAACAAAGGTTTGCCGAATCCAAATTCTATGCTAACTTATCTTGTAAAAATTCTATAAAATGGGTCAAAATTTCTTTACAGATTAGAAAAGGTGTTTAATGTGTTTGAAACTCCAGCCACATTTTAAAAATACTCTTCTTATAAATGAGAAATCTGAATTATTAAAACTAATATTGGGGGAGGAAGTTTCCCAGTCGGAATTTTTAAAATGTAGGTGTGCCTGATAAACACACTGACTGGCAGCCTTCTTGGTATCTACTTGCACGAGTTGCATGTGTACGGCAGTGTTTCCAGCAAGATAGAGAAGTGGACAGGACAGTGTACTGTCTGTTCCTCAATCTTGTTCCATGCAGTGTCTTGTCTGAGCTTTAAGGAACCAGAGCACTGAAGCAAAAGCTATTTCAAAAGGAATCTGTGAGACCCCAATTTAAGCAGTGTCCCAGGTGACCTAAGAGCAATTGGTATTTGGAGAGGCATTTTGTCTGAGTTTGCATAATCTACAATCACAAATAATACAAACTGGTTTTGGCATAAACAACAGGAATTTATAGGCTTGTGGTTTCAGAGAACAGAAGTCAAACATCAAGATATCGGCAAGGCTTGCTTTCTTCCCAAAGACTATTGTGTTCTGCTAGTTGCTGCTGGTGATCCTTTGAGTTCCTTGGCTTCTCTCTGCCTCCTCATGGCAGTGTCCTCTCCTTTCTCTTCATTGTTCCTCCTGACTTCCTGCCTCTGGCTCTTTATAAGGCCTACAGTAAATGAGATCTAAACCACTTTCATTTAGTTGGGCCACATCCTAACTAAGCATAACATCTTCAAGAAGTCTATTTATAATTGGTTTACACCCACAGAAATTTGGATTAAGATTAAGGACATGTCTAAATTGGAGTATAATTCAATCTACTGCAGGTGACTAGTCCCCATTTAATATAAAGTACTCCATGGGTGGGGAGTGGAGGAACAGGGATGGGGTAGTGGTGGGGGGAGAGGGACTTGGTGGTTTGACAACTTGTGTGTTTGCAGAGTTGGAGGCACTACAGACAATCCCCCAGGCATAGAAGTAGCATATTTAAAGAGGTCACTGCAGCAATTATAATATACTTTGCTCTAGTGGTTGGGGGTAGTTGTCTTAGTTTCCTGGAGCTGCTGTAGCAAAGTATGGCAAAATGGGTAGCTTAGAACAACGGAAATTTATTGTCTCCAGGTTCTGGAGGCTAGGAGTCTGAATTCAAGGTATTGGCAGGTCCATGATTCCTCTCAAGTCTATAGAGAAAAATCTGTCCCATGCCTCTCTCTTGGCTTCTAGCAGTGGATTACTGCAATCCATGGTGTTCTTTGCCCAGTCATCATGTGCCATTCTCCCCTCCATCTGTCTGTGTCCTTTTCAAACTCTTCTTAAAAGGATGTCAGTTATATTGGATTAAGGGCCAAACTTACTCCAGTATGACCTCATTTTAACTGGCCTATTAATGACCCTATTTTCAAATAAGGTTGCATTCTGAGGTACTAGAGAGTAGGTCTTCAACATTTTTTGGCAGATGACACAATTCAATCCATAACAGCAGTGAATATTAACAAGAGGCCAGAGCAGAAGAGAGGACCGCAGCTGCCCCCATGTTATCCAGCCCATGGGTAATCCTAGCAATACCAAGATTCATTATCATAGACTGGGGGTGGAGGTGGGGGTAACCAAGTGAAGCTTAAATCCTGCAGCCATGTTGGGGAAAAATGACAGTAAAATTTGAGTATAAATGCTAAGGTAGTTTCGTTTGACCCCATAGGCAGAAAAGGCCTGTGAAAAATTGCATCACATTAATATGCTATCTATAGTTAACACTTAATTAGCTGTGATTTTATTTGACTTAGAATTTGAAGAGTGTTCAGAGAAATGATTTGGAAGAGTTATGTCTAAAAAAGCTGAAATATTACCTTCTTTTCCCTCTATTCTGAGTCAAGTGGAAGCATATAAAATTATTCCATTTTTCACCCTCTAAAAGTCATTTACTAAGGCATCTAAGTACTTGATTGTTTTGGGGGGTTATTGAAATTTAGATATCTGCAGTCTGTTTACTGTTTTATTCTTTACTGTTCCCAGAATCTTAACCCTCCTTTCCCACTTCCAAGTCCTTATGCCACCCCAAATTCAGGGCAGCTTTGGAAGTTTACAAAACCCCATAAAGTGCAGTAGAAATGGAATGGAGTTGAGTAGGTGGTTGTTCTAGTTTGCTGCCTTGGTTCAAGAAGGCCAGTGAAGTTCAGGGTTTCTCTCTCACGTGGAAGGGCACATGGCAAACACAGCGTCATCTGCTAGCTTTCTCTCCTGGCTTCCTGTTTCATGAAGATCCTCAGGAGGCATTTTCCTTCTTCACCTCCAAAGGTCACTGGCTATTGGACTGTGCTTCTCGTGGCTATGTTTTTCTGCTCTGCTCTCTCTGAATCTCTCTCCAAAATGTTTCCTCTTTTATAGGATTCCAGTAAACTAATCAAGACCCACCTGAGACATGCTTCCACCTAATCCAGCTTAACAACCACTCTTGATTAAATCACATCTCCAGGTAGGTAATCTAATTACAGTTTCAAACATACAGTACTAAAAGGAATTAGAAGAAATGGCCGCCTTTACAAAATGGGATTAGATTAAAACATGGCTTTTCTAGGGTACATACATCATTTCAAACCAGCACAGTGGTGGAGGGTGAATAACTTGTTATTAAAAGTTTAGGCTCAAATCCCAGCTTTGCTATTGACCAACTATGTGAATTTGGGCCCAAGTTTCCTCACCTGCAAATGGGGATTTTACACATGTGCACACACACACACACACACACACACACACACACACACACACACACACGGTGCCGGTTTGAAGTTATTATGCACCCCAGAAAAGCCATGTCCTTTAATCCTCATTCAATATGGCTAGGTGAGATCTTCTTATTGTTTCCATGGAGATGTCACCCACCCAATCATAGGTGGTACCTTTTGATTAGGTAGTTTCAATGCAGATATGTCTCCACCCATTCAAGATGCCATTGCTTACTGGAGCCCTTTACAGGAAACTATTTTGGAATGAGCCTTAGAGCCAATAAAACAAACAGAGCCACCAGAACAAACAAAGCCCACACAGCCAGAAACCTTTGGAGATGAAGAAGGAAAACGCCCCCGGGGGAGCTTCATGAAACAAGAAGCCAGGAGAGAAAGCTAGCAGACATCACCATGTACCCTACCAGCTGATAGAGAAACCCTAAACTTCATTGGCCTTTCTTGAGTGTAGGTAACCTTTAGTTGGTGTCTTAACGTGGACATTTTCACAGATATAACTATGAATTCCCTTTTTTAAAAGCTGTTTCATTTTTGGAATATTGCATTCCAGCAGCATTCAACTAGAACACACACACACACTTAAAGCTTTGTTGTTAGTTTTATATGAGCTAGCACATAAAAAGATGGATAGTTAGCAAGAACTCCCATTACCTAGGTCACTAGAGAGAGTTATGAATAGCACTAGCTGGATAGAGTCACTTTTGTCCAATACTTCCTTGAATTCCTGCTCATACAATACTCTTCTGTGTGAACTGATGTGTGTCTAAAGGTCTTTCTCGAGAATTGGATAGTTTTGAATGAGCAGAAGGGTGATAAACAAAGCTTTGAAAAGTAATAACCATCTTTAATTTATTACTGAGACATATTAGGAATAAAAGTGAATATGAACACACTTTATTTCCCCTGGGTTCAGAAATGACTTTTAAGTCCTTTGTAGCAAAAATTAGCAGGGGTGACTCTTGGCTGGTAACTCAGAGGTCTAGCTATTTTTAGCCCTGGAAAGCTAGTGAAGAGAGCTGAACTGTAGAGCAGGGTCTCAAAGCCCAGCTTAACTTTTTTGGCCTAGAAACATTCCATCAAAGTGCTGTATGCCAGCTAGATTCTCACAGCTGGAAAACTTCCTGGTAATGAAGGAAAGATAGACGATAAAGACCGAGATGGTATAATCTAGGAATGCCTGGAGCATACAATGATAGTGACTAAACGTAGAAATTAAAAATTTTTTTTTGCATGAGGAAGAACAAAGGAATGACAATATTGCAGGGTGTTGAAAATAGATGGTAATTCATATTTTAAAACTTTAACTTATGTGTGAGACTAAAGCAAAAAATGTTTATTTAGTACAAAATTTATATTTTGACTAGTGCATTTCCTAATATAACTTATATGGACAGTTTAACTGAACACCATAAGTACATGGAAACTTGAATAGGGAATGAGATTTTGTAGGTTTGTCCAGAGGGATGCCCCGATAAATCCCAGAGTGATTTGAACAGTGAATAAAAAAGTATGTGCAAAGTCCCCTTAGGGGAGTGGTGAGAAAGGGGGAAAATTCAACTTCCCCATTTGGAGAACTCCTGATATTCTAGTAAGCAGTGGGGACAATCAAAGCAATAGGCTGAGCCCTCAATCTTGGGATTTGTTCCTATGAAACTCATCCCCACAAAGGATAGAATAAGCCTACTTAAAATTAGGCCTAAGAGTCACCCTGAGAGAACCTCTTTTGTTGCTCACATGTGGCCTATCTCTTAGCAACACAGCAAGCAAACTCAGTGTCCTCCCCCTCTTGACCTGGGACATGATTCTCAGGGGTATAAACCTCCCTGGCAATGTGGGAGAGAAATCCTAGAATGAGCTGTGAGTCAGCGTGAAGGGATTGAGAAAGCCTTCTGACCGAAAGGGGGAAGAGAGAAATGAGACAAAATAAAGTGTCAGTGGCTGAGAGATTTCAGAGTCAAAGAGGTTATCCTGGAGGTTATTCTTATGTATTATACAGATATCCCCCTTTTAGATTAAGATCTATTAGGCTAGAGTGAAGTGCCTTAATCTGTAGAACTGTGTCCCAGTAGCCATGTTTCTTGAAGATGATTGTATAATGATATAGCTTTTGTAGTGTGACTGTGTGATTGTGAAAACTTTGTGTCTGATATTCCTTTTATCTACAGAATGGACAGATGAGTAAACATATCAATTAAAAATAAATAAATAACAAGGGAACAAGTGTTAAAATTTAAAAATATATATATTGAATAGATGGAGATACTAGTGGTATGAAAGGGAGAGGTAAGTGTTATGGTATATATGAGCTTTCTTTTTTCTTTTCATTTCTTTTTCTGGAGTGATGCAAATGTTCTATAAAATGATCATGGTGATGAATATATAACTATGTGATGATTTTGTGAGCCATTGATTGTACACTATGTATCAATTGTTTGTATGTTAAGAATGTATGTGCTTGTATGTTGTTGTATCAAAAAAAAATTCCTGGTAAGCAGGAATTAAAAAAAAAAAAAAACACAGAAAAGAGAGAAGTCTGCCATATGAGGTTGATAATCATCCAGAAGGCATCCCTTGGATCAGTGCTACAGAAGAGTTACAGGAATGAAGGGGGAAAATAAATAATCATCCCTGCTATTAAGGTCATGATTAAAGATTTCACAGAAAGGGAGATGATGTTTAACATAATGCAGTTTCCTCTAAATGTCAATCATTCACAGGCCACCCTCACAATTTTTCCATCTTCATATATTTCCTATATTACTGTTTACTTAATTTATGTTTTTAAAAAGATTCGCCTTTTAAAATCTTACATGTTTTTAGACAGGAAGCTTTAATCACTAGTGTAAATGGAAAGCCAATTTTGCCATAAATAGAAAGTTTCTTTAAAAAAGGAAATACAATGAAAACAAAACAATATTATTAAATTCTAACTAGACATTGTCTAGAGAAGATTCTGATCTCAAGGCCTGCTCTCTTCTTGTAAAAAAGTGGAGTTGGGCAGATGTTAGAGCGATATTTGAGATACTTGCTCCAAATGACACCTCCTTTTTGAAGTCATCAGAAAAACTGAAAGAGAACTGGAAACGGAATATCTTTCTCATTGCATGATTGATTCAATAAATATTTTTGATTCAATGTTACGGAATGTCATGGCCACAGAGACCTAGAAATGATTTCTGTCTCCATTTATGCCACCCTTTGGGGATACTGTGCCCATTAAGAAAGTGTGTCTGAGTGTTAGACAGACAAGGATTTAAATTCAATCATTCTCATTTGATGACACAGTTTCTTAGAAAGGTATTTTTACCTCCATGATCCTCACTTTCTTCATTTGTATTTAAGAAAATGTTTATCACTGTTTTAGTTTGCTAATGCTGCCAGAACTGTAGCATACCAGAAATGAGTTGGCTTTTATAAAGGGAATTTAGTAAGTTACAAGTTTACAGTTCTAAGGCCATAAAAATGTCCAAACTAAGGCATCCAGGGAAAGATATCTCAACTCAAGAAAGGTCGACGGGTCTGAATATCCTGTCAGCTGGGAAGGCACATGCCTGGCCTCTGCTTGTCCTTTGGCTTTTGGTTTCAAACAGCTTCCCCTGGAGTGGTTTCTTTCTGCATCTCCAAAGTTCTCAATCTGTGTCAGCTTTGAAATTTTTTCCAAAATGGTTCCCTCTTAAAGGACTCCAGTAAGTGACCTACCTTGAATGGTGGAGACACATTTCATGGAAACCACCTAATCAAAATGTCCCACCCACAACTGGATGGGTTATACACCTCAATGCAAAAAACTTCATCAAAAGGATCCTATTCAAAAACATCGGAACAGGTTTAAAGAACATGGCTTTTTTTGGGTACACAATGGTTCAAATCAGCACAAGCACATTCAGTATATTTTGTTGTTTTGATGAAGAAGATAATACTGTAAATATTGATGTACAGGATGGGCTAAGGAAGGGATTGACTATATATATATTGCTGTGGTTTTATAAAGGCTTTGTCTACATGTTTTCAAGGAAATACATTTCAAGTTAAAATACATTTTAACTTAACAGTTCAGTTTATCCATTAATGTGAGTAATAATCTATCCATATTATTTGTCCTTCTAACATCATAGTTCTTCTCCTAGCAATTGGGTTACACATTCTTTATTTCTTCTGCTGTGTCCTCTTTCTCTTACTGCTTGTTTGGTTGTTCTTTAGATGCAGTTCTTGAGCCTCTCCTTAAAGTTTACATTGTTCTTCAGTAGACTATTTCTTTTTGAGGCATTTACAATCTTTGGAGATGACTCCAAAATTTAGTATCTCCAAATTTGCCCTTCACCTCTTTATAGCCCAATTCCTTATTTGACATTTGGCAAGTCTCATTTGAATTCAACATAACTAAAATCAGCACATTCATTTCCTCCTTTTCTCCTTGCCATGATCCCATAGTGCTCCTGGTTTTTTATGAGTGTAGAGGGTAAGTGAATGTGCTTTGAGGTCAGAATACTCTGGCATCTTGTCTGTACAACTTACTAATTTAACTGAAAATTACTCTTCAACAAGACTTCATTAAGTGTATATATAAAATTACATTTAATGTAATATATATATATATGCAAAGTTTTTCAGAACTTCCCAGTACTTCAGAAAAAATGATAGACTAGAGAAAGAAATAGTCCTATAAAGAAATAAAGCTAACATACCTCTTACATCAAGTTAGTTGAAAAATGAAGAATAAAGCATATTTGTCTTTTTTTGGCATAGGTTTTTGTGAAATTGTAGTTCCAAAATTAATTAAGATTAGTTTATAAAATAATCTTATCAATATGCTGAAAAAGTGGCTATGAACCGAAGTGCGAGGATGAATAACTGTGATTGAACTCTGGGGAAGGTCTGAAGAGAGGGTTGCATGTTAGGTCAGGTGTTAGTGGTAAGTTCCGAAGAGAAAAAAATGATTTATAAAATGTTTAGAATATGATAATTTTGAAGAATGTGAGAAAATATAGGAAATAATCTTGGTAAATTTCATTAAGTATGAAATTGATAGCTAAAGTCTACAGATTTTATTTGGCCATTTTCTACTTTTCTTTAAAAGCAGATTACCCTATGCATTGTATCAGATCATGTTGTGACACAAAATAGCTATGGTCTCGGTCTTAAATAACTTAAGAGGTAGGTTCAATGGTTCTAAGGAATATGGCAAAGTTTAGCGTTTGTGGTGAATTAAATGAAATAACTGAACTATAATACAGCATGAGCTTATCTTCTGATGTGAAAGCAAAACAGCCCAATTCCTTTTGTATGTACTTATGAGGCATGGTGTAAAACCGTTGCAAAGTGACTGTGACTTTTATTTATATAAAAATGAATATGGAAAATCAAAATGTATCCAGAAGATACATTGAATTGTGATTATTCATTTTATAAGTGGCTGCAGCTAGCATTCTTTTAAATTATAGGGTCTTTGGGTGATTTAAAATGTAATATATAATAAAATCTTGATTCATATATGTTTAAAAGGAATACGTTAGTGGTGGATATCTTTTGGAGTTTGTCTGCTCAGGTCCAAATGGCCCCATTGAATGCCTACTTCTCTCACTTGGTGGACCTCAGGCAGGTTTTGTGTAACATGTGACCTCATCCTCTGCCCATATTTATTGGACATGGGAGGGTGAACTTCTTATCTATACTATGCCAGAGTGCCTTTCTTAGGAGTTTCCTTTTGGGATCAAGGATGAGCATTCGTCTCTCTGGGGCTGGAACTGTAATCTCAAGAGCTAAGGACAGATACTGATGTGCAAATTATGAAGCAAAGAAGAGAAAGAAAGGAGGAGATGTGCAGGGAGAAGCAGAAATAGAGAAAGAGAATTCTGTCTGCAAGGCCAGCGGCTTTGAGGTCTTGCTTCCTGTCAGAGAAGATCCACTACTTTTCTGCTCTTGGGTTCCATGGATTCCCCTATATCCTTCTACATTGTATTATTATTATCATTATTATTTTCAAGTTAAGTGTTATTGGAACTGAAGAGTCCTAAGGTAACATATATTGCATCTACTGTACTTCCAATTTGGTATATCAGAACTACCAAATTTAGATTTGGAAGTGTTCTAGAAGTATAAAAGACATAAAGCATCCAATGACTTATAAGAAATGATTATGTGGACAGGATATGCAGAATGCCTAGGTGAAGTAAAGTATTACACTAGAGAAATAGTATTTTTAATATATAAATATGGTTTATTTTTTAACACATAAGAGAAATAACTTAAACAAATATAAAATGTATACCATTAGAAACACTGCAGTACATTAGATGGTGAAATCATTAACAAGGATAGAGGCATCTTCAAATGATATAAGCTACCAACCATATTGCACATCTCTGTGAAACTCTTAGATTTCACAGAATAAAAGATGTCAGATTAATTCACTCAGCAATATTCTTATTGTTTCTCCATATATCTTTTTAAGAGCAATACACGCAAATTTTGGAAAATACTAACATTTTTAAAGAAGAAAATAATCCTCCTCTTACCACCCAGAGATTTACACTAGTAACATTTGCACAGTCTTTTTCTTCACTTGTAACTTATTTGGCTGGATTTATGTACAATTATGCCCAGACATTATTTGTTATATTTTGTGGTACCTGCCAGAAACCACATGATCACCTCTAATATTAACAAATAAAACACATGGTTCTTTCTATAAACAGAATGAAATCTCTGTGAAGGTTGGGACCCCATTTTCTTATTCACGGCTATTATCCCCATGTCTAAGCCGTAAGAAAGTACATTTTGAGAAACAATATTTTAATGAATAGATAACCGACATTGGACCCCCTAGAAAATCCTAGACACTGAAACAGTCTAACCATCTGGTTTCTCTCTATAACGGAGGCTTAAATACTTTCAGTGCTGGGGAACTCACTCTGTTGTGGGGCTGCCTGTTTCCTGGCTGTATTGCCTTCATTTAAAGTTCTCTATTATATTAAACTGAAATATTCTCCCCTTTTGCGACTGATAAGAATGTCTGAATTTTTTTCCATATGAGAATCTTTAAAGTATCTGAAGGTTATTATTATGGTACTTCTTTTGTCTTCCCTTCTCCTTTATTTTTTGGCTTCTTTTTTCCCCATATTATGAAACAGTTGCATTTTGATGAAATCAAATGCTTCAAAAGCTTTTTTTCTTGAGAAGTTTAAAATGTAACAAAAGTATAAATAATATAAAAGCGTCCCTTTTCTTACTACCCAAATATCAATAACTAACCTATTGTCTACTTGCTTCCATTCTCTTTTAAAGCAATAAACGTTGCAGATAAAGCAAAAATAATCCTCTTTGGCAATACCCTTGGACTCATTTCCTTCCTTCACTACTTCTACAGAATCAACCAATATCCTGTGTTTGTTGTGCATCACTTAGATCTATTTTTACACTTCTACATACATATGCTTGCATCTGTACTTCCAGACATAATTATTTGTGCTGTCCCATATGTAGCCCTTAATCACAGGTGGTCATTTAAATTTAATGTAATTTAAATAAAACTCCGTTGCTCCATGACACTAGGCATATTCCAAGTGCTGATAGCTACATGTGGCTAGTGGCTACTGTACTGGACAGTGTAGCTTTAAAATATTTACATCATTGCAGAGAGTGCTGCTGGACTTTATATATATGTAGTTTAGTATGTACTTTTAAAATTTCATGTAGAAATAATGTAATACTCTGTATCAACTTGCTTTTTTTTTGTTTTAAACTTAGCATTACTTGTTGAGATCTACTTATGCTGGTATCTAGAAGTCTAAATTATTCCTTTAAGCTTGCATAGACCATTCTATGTTATGAATATATTACCCTTCTTTACCAATTTCTCCCCAATTGAACATTTGAATTGTTTCCAATCTTTTACTATTTTTAACAATGTGGCACTGAATATCTTTCTCTAGAATAAGTAATCTAGAAGTGGAAATGCTTGATCATAGCACATGTACTTTTTGCTATATATTGCTAAAATATTTTCCAAAGTAATTCTATCAATTTTACTCTTATAAGCAGTAAGTGCATTAAAGAATCAATTTCCTGTATCTTTGCCAATATTGTCTACTGGTTATGTCATTGAGTTAGATGAAAAGGAATGCTTTTATGGTCTGTCATAGTTTTTCTGATCATTAATGAGGTTAAACATTTTCAGATATTCATTGACTATTTAGATTTTATTTTTGGATATTGCTTATTCATATACTTTGTTCATTTTTCTGTTGGGTTGTCTTTTTTTTCAATAATCTATAGGAATTCATCATACTAATGCATTTATTCTTATCAAATAATTATCTAGCTAATATATCTTAGACTTCTTCATGTCAGCACATAGAGATTTACTTCATTTTCTTTGGTAATATTTACATAGTAACCACTTTATAGAAGCAGCATTATTTATTTATTCATCATTATTTATTTAAAGCCTTACTGATGGATATGTAGGTTGTTTACAGGGTTTTGTTATTACAAAAATATTAGCAACTCATTGACAACCACAGCCATTAATCCTGTTTTACCTTTCAGCATAGGAAGATTGACTTCCTGTGTGATCTTATGACCAATCCTGGATGAGCATTTAATTTCCAGTGTAAGACCCCACTCCCCTACCCCCACCCTCCCAGAGCTTTCTTTTGCCCTACATCTGGATCAGCAGTGTTCCAGATGGTGAGTGCACTGTCAGGGGCTGGGAGTGAGGATGATTACTGTGATCACTGGTCTTGCTTCCCAGGTACCTACATTGAATATATAGCATGACAGATGAATAAAACCTTTTTGATTAGAAGCCATTAATATTTTGCATTTGTTTTTTGACATGACATAATTTAGCCTATCCTGATGGCAATACCTTCTTGTATTTACTATTAAGAAGCCCTTTTATTAAAAAAAAAGACAATTAGGTACATTTGACATGAATTCTAGGTGTTAAACAATTGAGGTAACTCTTTGATTCCTTTTTCTACTAAAACACTATCTTTTTTTTTTTTTTTTTGCATGAGCAGTTACCAGGAATTGAACCCGGGTCTCCGGCATGGCAGGCAAGAATTCTGCCTGCTGAGCCACTGTTACACTGCCCTAAAACACTATCTTTTAAATAATAAGGTCTATAATCATAAGTAGGGGGTTAACAGTAAATTCCTTGGTCTTTAGTTTGTAGAACCCCCACAATTATTTTTTCTTTTACTAATTTATTTTGGGATAATTTCAAATTTCAAGAATAGTACAAAGAACTCCTTTATACCCAATACCCAAATTTACCAATGTTTAACATACACACATTATTAATTTTCCCTGAACCTTTTAAGAATAGTTTGCATATATGATGTCCCTTTATTGGTTTTTCTATTAATGTTATAAAGTACTCAGTTAACACAAGATAATAACTACAATAACAGTAAACCCACTGCAGTCAGTGGTTACAATCCTCTATTTATTTATTTATTTTTAGAATTTTAAAATCATGTATCTCTAAAAGTTTTATTAGAGTTTGTTTTTAATTGAGTAATCTTCACATACATTCCATACATGGTGTACAATCAGTGACTCACAATATCATCACATAGTTGTGCATTCATCACCATGATCATTTTTTTCAAATATTTGCATCACTCCAGAAAAAGAAATAAAAAGAAAAAAAAACCTCATACATACCATACACCTTACTCCTCCCTCTATGACCACTATATTTGTATCTATCTACCCAATTTATTTCACCCTTTGTCCCTCCCATTACTTATTTTTTTTATCCGTATATTTTACTCATCTGTCCATACCCTGGATATAAGGAGCACCAGACACAATGTTTTCATAATCACACAGTCACATTGCAAATGTTATATCTTTATACAATTGTCTTCAAGAACCTAGGCTACTGGAAAACAGCTCAACAGTTTCAGGTACTTCCCTCTAGCCACTCCAGTACACCATAAACTAAAAAGGGGTAGCTATATAATGCATAAGAATAACCTCCAGGATAACCTATCAACTCTGAAATCTCTTAGCCACTGACACTTTAATTTGTCTCATTTCTCCCTTCCCCCTTTTGGTCAAGAAGACCTTCTCAATCTCTTGATGCTGGGTCCCAGCTTATCCCAGGCTTCCTGTCCCACATCGCCAGTGAGATTTACACCCCTGGGAGTCATGTCCCATGTAGACATGGGGATGGCAGTGAGTTCACCTGCTGAGTTGGCTTAGAGAGAGAAGCCTCATCTGAGCAACAAAAGAGTCTCTCTTGGGGTGACTCTTAGGCCTAATTTTAAGTAGGCTTAGCCTATCCTTTGCAATAAGTTCCACAGGAGCAAATCCCAGGATTGAGGGCTCAGCCTGTTGATTTAGTTGTCCCCTCTGCTTGTAAGAATATCAGAAATTTTTTAAAAAAGGAAAGTTGAATATTTTCTTCTTTCTCCCCATTCCCCCAAGGGGAATGTAAATACTTTATTCACTGTCCAAATCACTCTGGGATTTACCTGGGCATCAAACTAACCTGGAAGAACCAAGAAAATATAACACCCTATTCAAGATTCCATGTACATATGGTGTTTGTGCTGCTTTGAAAGGATTATGTACTTTAGAAAAGCCATGTCTTAATCATAATCCAATCTTGTGGAGGCACAATTTCTTTTAAACTCTATTCAGTACTGTATGTTGAAAACTTGAGTAGATTGTCTCCATGGAGATGTGACTCACTCAATTGTATTAACCTTTGATGAGAGGGAGATGTGACTCCATCCATTCCAGGTGGGTCTTGATTAGTTTACTGGAATCCTTCAAAAGAGGAAGCATCTTGGAGAAAGCTTGAGAATGACGAGAGAGCCACAAGAACTACCAGAGCCCATGCAGCCAGAGACCTTTGACTCACAATCACACAGTCACATTGCAAATGTTATATCTTTACACAATTGTCTTCAAGAACCTAGGCTACTGGAAAACAGCTCAGCAGTTTCAGGTACTTCCCTCTAGCCACTCCAATACACCATAAACTAAAAAGGTGTAGCTATATAATGCATAAGAATAACCTCCAGGATAACCTATCAACTCTGAAATCTAGTACCTCAACAGTTTCAGGTACTTCCTGGTACCTGAAAGGAGATGAAGAGAAAATGGAGATGAAGAAGGAAATGCCCCTGGGGGACCTTCATGAAATAAGAAGCCTGGAGAGAAAACTAGCAGATGTCACCATGAGCCTTTCCAGTTGAGAGAGAAACCCTGAAGGTCTTTGGCCTTCTTGAACCAAGGCATCTTTTCCTGATGCCTTAGATTGGACATTTTTATAGCCTTGTTTTAATTTGAACATTTTCGCAGGCTTAGAACTGTAAACTAGCAACTTATTAAATTTCCCCTTTCAGAGCCATTCCATTTCGGGTATATTGCATCCGGCAGCTAGTAAACTAGAACAGTGTTCAACTAATCTGACTATACAAGCTAAATTAGGAAATGCACTACCCAAGATATAAATTTTGTACCAAATAAACATCTCCCCCTTTAGTCTCACACAGAAGTTGAAGTTTTAAAATATGAATGATATCCTCCTTTATCCAGGCTTCTGATACACCTTAGTCTTATCCAGATCAGCTGTATTCATATTTCCACTCAATGTTTGGCCACTTTTTCAACTTTTT
>PVIY010053326.1:0-14739 GCA_004026745.1 Myrmecophaga tridactyla | reverse complement strand
TTTTTTTTTAACAATTTGCTTCTTCAGAGATTCAGTGGTGCATGTGAGCTTCTTCCTACGACCAGCTGCAGGTTGCTCAAGGTGCATGAGGTGGTGATCATGGTGGTTGGAAGAGACTGAATGGGCACACAACAGTTCAAGGTCTTCAAAGTATAGAGTCAGAACCTAACTGAGTTTCTCACATAGGAGTTTCTCTTCCTGCCATTCTCTCTTGCTTCTTCTGGTAGGATTCTGCATCAAAATATCAGTTATGTGACCTATTTGGGTGTTCTCTTGAAATTCTCATTGGAGCAGTGCTGCAGGCAGATAGGACAAGGGACAATGTCCTCTAGATCTTCTCAGCACTGGTAGATGTGGGAACGATAGAAGTTATGACCACCATCAATGGTCACTTGATCTCTGAAGTAGTCAAGGCTGATGGGGCAACTGGTCTCTGCTTGGAGATCAGCCAGGGAGACACTAAAGGTCATTTTGCAGTGAGGGTTTCTGTCTGAGGAAACTCCCTTCAGAAAGACCTGCTTCTACAGGAGCTATGAAAATTTCAAATTTCAACCTGGAAGACAGTACAGACAAGGCAAATGCATTTTTAAGTAGTTTTCTCTCCTTTCCTTTAGCTCCAGAGAAAGTTTCCAAGAAGCGCTCCAGCCCACAGGTAATACCTGATCTTCTTGCCTCTGCCTTCTCAAGTATTCACTGGACCATCTTAATTGAAGGTTAGCTATGGAGTCTTCTTGGTTAGGAAGAACCATAACGGCAAGGCACAATATCGTTTCTTCACTCAAGAAAAGCTGATGGGTCAGGAACAGCTCTGTCAGCTGAGAAGTCACGTGGTTGGCATCTGCCGGTCCCTTGCTCCTTGACTCGGTTGCTTTTAGCCTCTGTTCCTGTTGAGATTCCTCATGTTACTTCTCCAGGGCTGGCTTTCATCTCTTGGCTTCCCTTGGCTCTTTCCAGGTTCTAGCTTGCTTAACTTAACATCTCGTGGCAATGTCTGCTGGGCTCCAAGTATCTCCAGACATCTGTGTTTCTGTTTTTTACGTGTCCACATCTATGTCAGCTTTGTGAAGTTTCTGTTGGCTCTGAGGCTTCTGTCATTTTTCTAGGCCGTGTTGTTTCTGGTCTCAAGAGGGTTTTTGTACCTCAGGAAGAAGGCTTGAGATTGAGCTGGGTTGAAGAATAGGCAGGCTTGAGATAGGAGAGCATTCCAGATGAGAACAGAAATTGGAGGCCAGAAAGAGCATGATACAATCCCTGGGCAGTGGGGAGACAGAGCTAGCAAAGAAGGAGAGTGGAAGAAAATAAAACCAGTTAGAGAGGAGCTAGATTATTGATGTTCTAGAAAGTTAGGTAGAGGATTCTTCACCCAATGGAAATGAAAACAGGAAAGAACTTCTGAGAAAAGGGGAGAACAATAGGAGGGGACTTGAAGATTTCCTTACTTCAAGGGGAAATGCTTGAGGGGATGCTTGAGCCCATGAAAACTCGGAGGGAGATTGTCACTCCAGCTCTCTTAGCATGAAGAGACAGCACCAGACTATGGCATAGCAGACTGACACACACACACACACACACACAAAATTTACCTGGCATTTCAAAGAAAAATTGGTGGGAAAATGAACAAGACCTGTCAGTCAACTGACTGAATAAAGTTATTAAAGTAGAGGGTAAGTGAAAGAGTACTACAAATGTCATGTTGGGAAAGCTGGAAAAATAAGAGGAGAGGGCAACAAATGAGAAGTTTGGTAGTGGATAAATTGAGTTTGTGGAGATATGTGATCTCCAGTAATGACAGCTGCTTTGGTTTGTAAATGCTGCCAGAATGCAATATAGCAGAAATGGATTGGCTTTTAATAAGGGAATTTATTAAATTACAAATTTACACTTCTAGGTCTATAAAATGTCCAAATTAAGTCATTCAGAAAAAGATACCTTGACTCAAGAAAGGTGGGGCTGGGAAGGCATGTGGTTGGCTTTTGCTGGTCCTTTGGCTTTTTGTTTCAAACAGCTTGCCTAGGGGCATTTTCTTTGTGCAACTCCAAACATCTGAGTCCTATGTTGGCTCTGAAGCTTTATCCAAAATGATTCTCTCTTAAAGGACTCCAGTAAGTGACCCCACCTTGAATGGCAGAGACTCATCTCCATGGAAACCACCTAATCAAAAGTTTCCACCTACTATTGGGCAGGCCACATCTCCAAGGAAACAAGCTAATTAAAAAGATCCTACCCAACAATAATGATACAGGATTAAAGAACATGACTTTTCTGGGGTGTATAACAATTTCAAACCAGACAACAGCTAACATTTCTGTGTCTACTGTATATCAGACACTAAGTGCTTTACACATAGAAACTCATTTATTCCTCATCAATTGTTTGAGATAGGTAAGCATTTTTACAGCTGAACTAGAATTTAAACCCAGGTCATCAGATTCTGCCACTTTGCTTTATTACCTCAGGAAGTCCAAACTCTTGACAAGAAGTGAAGACTGAAAGTAACAATTGGGAGTCATCAGGGCAGAGGTGTTAATTGCAGTTATGAGAAAGGATGAGCTTTTTGAAGGAGAAAACAAAAGGGAGAGCAGATGGAATGTATCTAGGGTGGGGGTGGGGGCGGGCAATGAAGCTTCAACCACAGTGAATGGAGCAAAGCCCCAGTAACGGTATATGAGATTAAAGAACAGCCACTGGTTGGCCCTGAAAGAACTGGTTTGGTAAGAGCTGTCAAGATAGAAGTCAGGCCTAAGCAGTGAGAGCCTTATCAGTGACGGCAGGAGGAAGATACAAAGTTCTGTAAGAGAAATGAAGAGCATGATGTTTATACAAAGAGCTTATTTGTCTTTTTTTTTTTTAATTCCAAAACAAGGGAGAGCTATACCTCAAGAAGCAAAAGGGAAGAAGGAGAATGTCAATGTGGAAAAGGAAGGGAATATGTTTCAGGAAAAAAAAGATACTGCATGCAGGAATTGGAAAGAGAGAGAATCAACTCTGAGAATTGACCATCCAGTAGTCCTCTTCTCACAGAGTAAAAGCTGTTGGTTCTCTTCCTTCTTGACTCTCCTGCACACATCCTTACTGGAAAATTCTGAACTCCTGATCCATTAACCTCTAGGCCTGATGTCTGGCTGTCTTTCTCTATTATCCGATGTGGTGCTTTGAAGCTGCATGAATCCCAGAAAAACATGTTATTAAAGTTAGGTCCAAAAAAAAAAAAAAAAAAGTTAGGTCCATTTGTGTGGGTGTGAACCCATTGTAAGTAAGACTTTTTGATGAGGTTACTTTAGTTAAGGTGTGTCCCACCTCAATCAGGATGGGTCTTAATCCTAATACTGGGGACCTTTATAAGAGAACGAATTCAGCAAGACTAGATGTTGAGGAAATGTGGAAGAGATGGGCGAGACCAGGAGATGCTGCCACATGCCTTGCCTTGTGACAGAGGAGCCAAGGATTGCTAACAGCTGGTCTATCTGGAAGGAAGCATCACCTTGATGATGCCTTGATTCGGACTTTTTCCCAGTGTCGTATTGTGAGTGAATTAATTCCCATTGTTTAACCCAACCCATTTCATGGTATTTGCCTTGAGCAGCCTAGGAAACTAAAACACCCTGGAACTTCTTTTGCTTTTTAATTGATTTCTTTTGGAGTCCCTGTTTCTTAAGTCATGGATTTTTCTCTTACTTGGTCTATGTCTTTGTTTTGATGGGTCACATCCTTCAATGGCTTCCTGAGAATGGATGTTTTAGTCTTTTGTGAGTCTGAAAAATGTCTTTATTGTATGTTCACTCTTGGTTATTGTGACTTGTGTAAAATTCCAAGTTTGAAAAAAAATCCCTATGCCTCTTGAGTATAACTTTCTAGCTGTGAGCATTGTCATTGAAAAGTCTTATGCTGGTCTGATTCCTGAACCTTTATATTTACAAAGGTTTTTTGTTTGTTTGTTTGTTTGTTGTTTTAAGAATCTTCTCTTACTTTTCTGGTTTCCTGAGATTGAATTCCAGATTTACATCTCTATTGCAATCATTACTCTGAAATCCACCTGACTCTTTGGCTTCTTTACTGGGATAACTTTTAGGCATCTCAAATTATATAAGTCCAAAACAAACCCTAATTTCCCACCCTCACAACCAGCTCCTTTAGTAGTATTTCCCTCAGTGAATGACAACTCCATTCTTGTAGTTTAGGCCCCAACCCTTGACTTTAACTTTTCTTTCCTCTTCTCTCACATGTGACATCAGATTCATCGGCAAATCTTGTCAGTCAGTTCTCTCTTTAAGGTTTATCAACGATTTGATCACCTCCTACCACCTACCCTGATACTACCCTGCCTTAAGCCACTGTTAACATTTGCCTAGACTAGTGTAGTCTCCCTAATCCTACCCTTCTCGCCTTGGTCTATTTTCTTCACTTCTTTTATAATGTAGTCGTGTTATGAAACTGACGTTCAGAGCCCTGCAATAGATTTCTTTTTCAGAATAAAATCCAAATTCCTTTCCATGGTCTACAAGGTTATCACCTACTATTTTCCCTAAAGCTTCCTCTGCTCAAACTACACTGGCATTCCTTTTTTTTTTTTAAGGAGTATACAAGTTACAGTGGAATTCTTAAGAAAGCCAAGGGTGTTCTCAGGGCCTTTGCATATGCTGTTACCTATGCTTTGATTCATTCATCCAGTAGATATTTCTTAAGTGCCTTCTGTGTGTCAGTTTCTTTTCTAGGCAGCCCTTTATGGTTTCTGAAGTTTGTAACCTGATGATGTCCTCTAGAGATAACAGGTGCACAATTTCTGGTTCTTTTTTTTGAGGGATTTTTTGGATGTCTGCCCACTGAGGGACGGCATAATCTTCCACTCAACACCAGGACTTCTGGAAATCCACCTTTGGGTCCCATTTCCCCTCCAAACAATATTCTTAGGTAGGGATTAACGTGACCTGAGGCGGCCTCCTCCCACCTGTCTAACTTGGCCCACAGGGAAGCTCATACATTCTTGCCCTACGCTGGTACAGTGTAGTTTGTCCCCTTTCTTCATTCTTCCATAGAACCATCAACTCTAGCACAAGCTTTCCCCTTTGCTCTTCCCCAAGCTGGCATTAGATAACAGCTGTTCTGTTTCACAAAGTCCAGGGAGCAGGCGTCAAGCTTTTCTAATGGTTCCCCTGAAGCTGTTCTTACTAGGCCAGAAGTAATGGAAACCAGATCCTTTCTTCTCTCTAAAAGGAGAGCCCAAGGAAGCCTTGTGTAGGGCACAGTGCTCGGAAAGGACTGGAGTAGTAAGGAATGTAGTTACTGATTTTTTTCCAACCAGAAGAGGAAAAGGAATTTCTGATAATACAGCTCTGCATGCCACCTAAGAGTTTACCTGCTACCGAGGATAGTAGAGATGCTCCAGCTTGAGCACAGTGGAGATAAGCATGCCTGACACATCACTTGAGGTCTAAGCTCTGTATCCTTAACCCACAATACTTCAGAATAGCCAAAACATATGTCTCTGTTACTCACAGTGACCAGGAAATAATATTAAAAGAAATATTATGACAGAAAATCAGATGTCGATTTTAAAGGGTTGTGAGAAATAGTTGTTGAAAGTATGATCATGGGCATTGGGCAGACCTGGATTTGAGGTTTAGCTCTGCCACTTATTGCCATGTAACCTTAAGCAAGTTATTGGAATTTTACCTGCCAAAAAAATGTGAACAGTAATACCTACTACCCAGGGGTTAGAGTTGTCTGTTCTGCATTGTCTGTTGAGAACTTTACGGCTGCGAACTGTCTTTCCCAGAAACCCTTTTCGGAGGTGGCTCTAGGTTGGGGCTTGTGATTGAAGCTTTGAGTTTGTGACTTGTGCGAGACTTGGAAGGCGGCAATGAGGGGAGAGCATTGTTCTTGGGATAAGGGTTGCCGAGACAGGGCTTCGTCAGGCACGCGGGGCTCACTGCGAGCGTGAGCTCACTCTGTGGTTATGGCAGGCTTCTCATACGTCTCCCACGAGCCAGAGTTTCTCCACCCACACTCCAGGGCTTCAGGCTGAAGTCATCAGTGACTATTTCTCCAATCCCCCAGCTGCTACTTTCCAGACATCCACCCACCCACCCCCACATCCTCTCACATTCCTGTGAGCCCTGTTTTCTATAATAAACCCCTTATTCCTGTACTACTTACAGCGTCTCTGCTTTTCCTGACCGGGTCATTCCGATATACCATATAAAGTTTTAAGACATGTAGCAAGCATTCAATAAGTATTTCCAATAATAATAATAAACAGGAGAGGTGTTGTTCGGAATAAATTTGACACTAAGAATGTTACACTATGTGAGTTCCACTGTTCAGGAACAGCAAAGGTGATACAAAAGGAAACCATTCTTAATAGAAGGCTCACATGTTTGCGATACTTTTCAATTCCAAAGTGCTTCTCTTAGCTAAGACGAAGCAAGTATTGGAAATAGACAACACTTGTCTTCTTAACAATTAATGCCCATGACCAAGAGAGCAGCACAATTCAGATAAGAAATAAAAATGTAAAGAGAACATTTACTTCAAGCATGGCTCTGTTCCATAGAGTTTTCTCTCGACAGAAGAGCGTTAAATTGCTGTCTTGTCCTCTGACTAGTGTGCCCTCTCATGTGACTGGGTGAGGCGAAAATCACAAGGAAGTAGTAACAAACCCTAATGGCTGTCCATATAATTGCAGAGTTCACTTTCCCAGTCAATACACTGAACACACACCTTACGAAATGCACAATTGCTATTGTGCTGCATGATAATTAGGCAGAAATGATAGTAACTAGTTTGTAAATCGCTATAATTGGAATTAATTTTAGAGATCTAACATTTTTCTTTCTCCTTGTTCTCTAATGTTGACGATTTTCCTTCCTACTGTGCTTTATATGTATGCAGGTAAAAAGTCAAGTCTTGAACCCAGCTCCTCAGGCCCACCCCCTTTCCTACCTTCCCTCCCAATCCTCCCATCCATGACTGGTACTCCTGTGCTCCTCCCCATCCCCAATTTCTAGCCTTCCTTTGCCAGTGGATTTCATAAGCAGAATGTCCTGCTAGCCCCTGGATACAGTTTTCTTGGTTGTCTGAAGAATAGCAATGCCACCAGAATTTCTAGAAGCACAGGGTTGTGGATGCTCTGCCCCCAGGGCAAAACGT
Organism: Myrmecophaga tridactyla; assembly: GCA_004026745.1. NCBI lineage: Eukaryota > Metazoa > Chordata > Mammalia > Pilosa > Myrmecophagidae > Myrmecophaga > Myrmecophaga tridactyla. Next base: position 7,593 of record PVIY010053326.1, on the reverse strand, counting down.
AACCACCCACCATGCTATAGAGAACATTAGGCATGATCAGCCTTGAGAAGGGAAAGCGCACAGTGAGATTCAGATAGTATGTTTTGCCTCTGGTAGTTCTGAGCCGAACTAAGGATTGCAAAGTTTTAAGATGAAGCAGGGGATAAGGGTTTCTTTCTAGGATACCGGAGATCCTAGCAGTCATTTCTTTGTTAAAGTAGCAACCTGAAAGGAAGAAGCACTGTTTGATCCAGGCCCATGTACGGTGGCAAAAGGAGCCAGTCTGATGGGTTCCCTCCTTTCTTTACTCCCAAAGGTTTGAAGACTAAGACTTGCCCCAGTGGGGAGAGAGGAATTATTGACCATGGTTGCAATGTTCAAAATATTGACTGCAGAGTAGGAACTGTTTACAACAATGCACTGTCCATTTCCTACTCCCAGGAAGGAGGTGTTCATGCCACTACTGGCACTGTCCTCTGCTGTCAGCCTTTTCAGGGATTTCCTCCATTGCAGACAGTTACCTTGCCCCAGGCCACATCCTTCTATGGAGGACCATTTTTTCCAGGCAGGACAACTCTGATGGGTCATTTCAGTTCCAGAGCACGTGGCCAAGGGTTTTTTTTTGGGGGGGTGGTGATGCATGGTCCAGGAATCGAACCTGAGTCTCCCACATGAAAGGTGGGCAATCTAACCACTGATCTACCCATGCACCCAGGCCGAGGCTTTTGTTAGGACTGCCTTGCAACTTAACTTCTCCTTCTACCGGATCCTGCTTCCATCCTGTCCCTTCCACCATTGTCAGGGTTAAATGGCAGAGAATATAATTCATTCTGGCTATTTAAAACAGAAAGGGCCTTTTCAGGGTATTCAGTGATGGGGTAGATCTATTGAAGTAGCCCCAGTTTTTTCACCTTTCCTTTACAATGTGATTCTGCAGCTCCTCCCATCAAAAGATTAAGTCCATTTCCCCTGGAATCTGGGCTGGCCTTTTGACTTGCTTTGGCCAATAGCGTAGTGGAAGCAATTGTTGCCATTTCTAAACCTAGGCCACAGGAGGCCTTGCATGCTTTGCTTTCCCTCTTGGGGCCCTTCATTTGCCATGAGAACAATCCAGGCTAGCCTGCTGGAAGAGGAGAGACCACATGGAGCAGAGATGAATTGTTTTAGCTGGTGCTGTCTGAGACTAGCCAGCCTTGAGCTAACCCATCAACTGACCACAATTGCATGAGCAAGCTCAGCCAAGATCAGCAGTATTGACCACTTGACCCATAGATTCGTGAGTGATAATACATGGTTATTATTTTAAGCTTCTGCATTTGGGGTGCTCTGTTACATGGCAATATTGTGATAACAGGTGATTGATATACATGGCTTAAGGCGTATATTGGGAGGACTGAAGAAGTAGACCCTAGGGCTATATCACAGAACAGACTCAGCAAAGGAGCCTGCAGCCAGGATGTTGTCCATCCAGGAAGCTGCCTGATGAATTGAGAAGTCACTTGCTACAACTGCTGGCTCTAGAATCAAATTACCTCAATTATGATGAAGAAGCTGCTGAATTAGCTGCTGGCTCCAGCTCCATGCTGCTGCAGCTACCACGAGTTATACCAGCACAAGATGCCTTGTGCTCTGCCTTTCTCCCATCTAACTCCGTTTATGCAAGGGCTTCAGTGGAATGGAAATTTCACTTGAAGGGGTCTATGAAATGTTGTTTTTACATTTCTAGCTTCCGCAGTACAGGAGAAGGAGGGTGGAATGGATTTGGAGTGAGTTAGTCCTCAGTGTCTGCCACAGCCATGATGAACGAAAACAATCCTGCTTCCTAAAACTTATCCCATAGATAGTGCTGAGTGATATTGAACCAATTTTCTTTACATTTGTATGTACATTATTTTCCAATTGGGCATACCACTCTCTGCACCATGAAACATCATTAATTCAATTGATAGAAGTTGAAAACCTAAGGATGAACAAGATGGTGCTAAGATTTCATGAACTCATTGCTCCAGCAAAATTCATATAAAAAGTTCCTAAAGGAACTAAAAGTTATGAGGCATTAAGGAGAATAAAACTGACTTTATGTTTAGTTGGCCTCTTATTGATACTTGATATAACATTACTAATAGAATGGTAATTTCTGGAGGCATAATAAGAGCATTTTGGTCTTGAGCTGCAGTTATCAAGGTGTATATACATTAATCATGTGGTAAAAGACTATTTCAAAGTCTATTTTGATGTAACCGTACAGATCTATGAGGTTCTTAGGAAGGCGGGTGGGTAACGTCCTCTGATCTGGCATAAAGACATGGCATCTGGCTTTAAGTAGTCAGAAAATTAATGCTTGCAAATCTGCAGCGTTAGCGATTCTAGAAAAATCTGTGTTTATGTGGGTGCTTTTGTAGGGATGGCAATTTAAAACAAAGGATAATCAGTGAAAAAAATGGAAGGCAATTCTTAAGATAACAGAATTATCATCAGCGAAGGCGTTAAAATGAAAGGAATTTTGTGCCCCCAAATTTTGTTACCTGTGTCTTTTACATTTGAGGTGCAATATACATTATGGCATGTGAGACTTGCAGTAGTTTATGCCTTACTAGTAATCAGTTTAGTCAGCTTGTGGCCTTGTATGGAGAGGAGTCCTTCAGGCTCACAAAAACTGTTTTAAAGGCCCTGTTGTCAAGAGAACCTGGAGTCCCTCCTAAAGGTACCCCAGTGATTCAAAAGCCAGACACTCCTTTGTAAACAAAGGCATCCCGGGTCTAAAAGTCTGGAGGGAAAAGTGTACTTGGCTCATCGGTAAGTCTTAATCACAGGCCCTGTTTATTCAATTCTTATTGACATAAATGTAAGGAATCAGCAATTTTGCTTCTGAGACAGAATCCATTTATTTAATTTTGTCATTTTTTTTCAGTTGTGCAATCAGAAGTTTATTCATAAGAGGAAAAAGCAGGTAATACCTGCTGGAAAAATGCAAAAGAAAGCAATTGCCAGACATGATAGCTTTTTGGCAAAGCCTGACTTCAAGATTTACCAAGTAAAAGTTCACGTAAGTGAGACCCAGAGGAAGTTACAGGGCTAAAGAACACGTTTAAGCTTGGAAACTGGAACTTCAGTTACTTTGCAAGGTATTTCAGAGAAAAGTACATATATGCAATTGCAAAGTAGGTATATCACAAAGTTGATGGAAAGGTGGTTTCTAAAACAGCTATTATAATGATTTCTGCAGCAGCAAGGAAAAAAAGAAGCTGAACGTTCTAAGCATGACAGAGAGCAAGTAAATTACCTTTTTGGGACTGATCTTGAGCAAATGCTAGTTAAAATCTTCCCAAGGAAGATCTGGCATGGACTCAGCTACCGAGGACAGGACAAAAGAGAGAGCGAAAGGTCCTCCAGATCAGGTGTTTCCCAGGATGGAATTTAAAAGCAGGTCCTTTATCCTGGCTGCTGTTTAGTCTCCAGTCTTGGATCAAACTTCCTGGCACTAGATTTAAAAGCATCTTCAGTTTATCAGGGCACTCACATTTATCCCCTTCCTTGCTTCCGTCTTTCTATTCATTCCCTGTGTTGTTTCCTTCCCCATTAGATTGTCATCATATTTGATGGCAGGGTCCATGTCATACTCATCTTTGCGTCTCCCTTCTTCAACCCTTACTGTCTGACAGAGAGTTGATGGTGTTAAGTATATAATACTTTTTTTTTGTTAAATAAAAAATAATTACAGATGGAGGCAAATATAATTCTCCCATGTTTCAGTTGCTACTGAGGAAATGAGAAATTGTTAGATTTGTGAAGTGATTAATTTTACTTTTAATAAAATGAGTAGTATATGAGTATATTCTCTCGCTCCTCCCTCCCTTCCCCTCCTCTCTTTCTTCTCTTTTCTTTCTTCTTTTTGCACTCTTAGAACCAGCCTCATTTTGTCTCCCCCGAAACACCATCACCATCTGGGCAGTGGCCCATTCTCAGAGGGCTGACCAACTCCACGAGGCCTCTCCAGCAAATCCGATTCTAATAACCCCAACATTTTCCCTTTGTTTTCACAGCCTTAGGGATGTTAGCTGCCTCCTGGCGCTACTATCCTCTCTTTCCTCTTTTAGCTTTTTACAGTTTTCCAATCACTACTTAACCAGTACCTTATATTAAATTCTCTTTATTAAAATGCCTAGCATGGTTTCTGTTTTCCTAGCTGGATGCTAATGGATACAGTACTTGATATCAGAAGGGGATCCATCCCATCTGGGTCTGCCTTGTCTGAGGGTCCAAGGGAGTGGAGCAGCTGGCATTGCCACCTCTACCTGCTGCAGAGCCTTCTCTGTTCTGGGCCCCTGGATGTGCCATAATTTATTTAACCAGTCCCCTGGATATGCATGTTTGGATTACATCCAACCTTTTGTTACTATAAACAATGCATTAAACAATCTTTAATGCATATTTGTTCACATATGTCTGAATATATTTGTAAGATAAATTTATAGAAATGGAATTTCTGGGTCAAAAAGATTGCCAAATTTCCTTTTACAGAGGTTGTACTAATTAGGTCTCTTACAGACAGTAAACAGAAATCAATTTGCATGAGAAATAGAGAAATCAACAAAGGGGAGAGCAATCCAGATAAGAGGGCCTTAGCTGGTAGAAGAGAGAGAGGTTCATCTAAGCACAGCACAAGATCTAGCTTTTGAGGCCTAGACTCCCTGAATTTCACTTTGAGCCCTTTGGAGAGAAGTAAGGCCAAATACAAGTGGAAGAAACTCTCTAAAATATTTTGTGCTCATTGAATAGCAGGTAGCCCATGACTATGAGGGTTTGGCAGGTCGAGGAGGCTTCGTGCATCTGTCCAGCACTTATAGCCAATGGATACTCTGTAATGGTCAGCAGCAAGTGTCACCTACAGACGTGTGGCTGTAAGTGGCAGTGCCTCTGGGAACACTATATATGGTAGTTACATGTGCATGTTGGAATCCCATTGGAACTACCAAAAACACTTGGGTGGGACTTCGTTGGGCAGTGGGTGTTTCCTGCAATGGCAGAGGCTAAGGGCTGGCAGAACACATTCTACAGAGCTCTGATTTCCTAGGTAGCCCTTTTTTCCATGTCTACATCTTTGCCTCATTAACTGGGGTAGGATTTTGTTTAAAAATAACGAAGTAAAGTATTCTTCCTTGAGCCCTTATAATGAATCTTCAGCAAACCCAGTTTGTGGCTAAGTTGCTTTTATCTGCTGTTTGGTTTTCTTGTCCGTTGTTCCCTGCTCAGCAGAGCTCTCTCATAGCCCTTATTTAGCCGACAGGCTACAGTCTACTCACTTAGGCTGATTTTACCTTAGTTTTACCTTAGCATTACGTGGTAACAAAGCTGTGTGTACAACCAGAACTGTGTGTTTCTTACACTGTAAGATCTGGGCTGCCTTCCTGCAGAAGACTTTTGTTTTATGTTCCACAGTGTCTTATTTGTTGTACCCTTCTTAATTTACACGATAGAGAGGCTGTCATCACCAATTAACATTTATCAAGGGCCCCCTGGATACCCGGCTGCATAGGGACTAATTTAATATTCTCTTTGTTTCAGAGATGGTTAGCTCCTTCAAATGAATTTTTAAGTATCTCACTGGTGATGCAGAACAACACAGGTATCAGTTAGGATACAGAAATACAAGTCTGCCAAAAATGCTCAAAGCAGAGCATCAAAGATTGGAGTTAATATTTGAAATTTTGATAGAGGGTGTACTTTTTTTTTTTTTTAACATTTCAACAAATGAGAGATAGAAGGCACTTGTCATTATTCCTGGAATTCCGGAGCCTGGCACCATTCCATTCAGGCATCTGGCCTTCAATCATCTCATTTTCCTCTTCACTTTTTGAAGTTCTTTGAACCCTGAAGGCTGAGTCTCAATATTTCTTCTTGAGGTGTTTTCTAATCTTCTCTGCCCTGGGTGGATGACTCTCTCCTCCAAATTCCCGCAGCTATTTTCGTTTACACTTCTCACCTGGAAACTTAGCACATGATCCACTATACTGTGTATTATTGAATACAAACACGTTAATTCTTCCAAACTATAGTAAGGACAGTCCATATAATTTATTTCTTTCCCAATCCTCAGGATCAACGCAGTGTTTTGTAAATGGTAGAACATCCAGAAATACTTGTTGATGATGATAGCCATAGTCTATTACAGTCAGTTGGAATTTTTTATTTTAAAAAGGGTAAGAGGGGAGACAAGCCTGAAGCTTTGAAACTGAGACTCAGGAGCATCTTTAAAAAATGTTTCCTAGTGTAAGTGCTGAATGTATATATATGGGGGGGAGTGGGAAAATAAAGAACATCACTGGAGGTAGACAGCAGTTTGTCTTCAAGATCCAATACAATTTTTTTTTAAACCTGCCTAAGCTATATTTCTTTTTTCTGGCCCATCCCTTTCGATGTGTCAATAAGTAGTGTAATGCGGCTGTCGGTCGCAGGAATCGAATTGACTTCACATTTTCTTTTCAGAAAAACAAACATTCGGTTTCATCATACATTTCGGAATTAAGAACACACTATTATGTTCTATGATATCAAAAACCTCGGCTCAGCGAGGCCGGCTGCGCCTAATCCCACCAGAACGCGGACCCACTGTCTGCGCGGGCGAAGCTCCAGTGTAGCCCCGCCCACCCCGGTCTCCGCAGCCTCATTGGCGGCTCTTCCGCCCGCCTTCTCTTTTAGACACTGGCTTTGACAGAAGAGGGGGACGCGTTCCTCCCGGGCGCTGATTGGTGAAATTCTAATGACGACAAGGGACTGTCTGAGCCTTTACTGGTCCTTAGGCTTGAGACTGGGCGGGGAAGTAGCAGAGCGACAGGGCTCAAGGCGGAACGCGCGGAGTGCGCCGGCGCGTAGTCTGGGACGCCAGGTTGAGGCTTTCGCTACGGAACTTACTGTTGTCGCCCCGCCCCCTCGGGGCTCTTTGTCCCGTTAACTGTCGGAGTGGCGGGGGCGCCAGCGCTGGGTGACATGCCGGTGCGCTTTAAGGTGAGGCCGGGGTCCCCGAGCTCGAAGGCGGCTGGGAGGAGCCGCGGCGGGGCGGGTGCCGGGCGCGGGGCCACGCTGGCTTTCTGTGCTGCTCCTTTCCACACGGGAGAGGCTGCCAGCCCCGGAATCGTCTTTTTCGTACTTAGCTCCTCTGCTCACACAGACTTCCAGGTTGCGGTGTGAAAGCGTTACATGGTGTTGAGATAGGTCAGGGGGGTGGAGATGGAAGGAGGGGCCTTTATGATGAGAAGTAAATGCAACTTCAGCTTGGGACACACATGGCCCGTCTCACAGTCTAGCATTTAACCCCTCTTCCCTTTAAAATTTTGAAGTGTGTGTGTCTTTTAAAGATTTGAGAAACGGGTCCTTAGTAGAGGCAGGATATTAAAAATACACTGTTTTTTTTTTTTCATAATTGTGCATTTGTTTGTTAAAGGGATTGTTATAAGTGCCAGGTAGCTGTCAGGGACTAGCTCCTTTCAACAAAACAGGTGACCACAGCATTCTACAAATCCTTATTCTTGTATCTTAAGAGGTTGCTATGCAGAATGGGATGGGAGATTTTCTTTGCCTTTCAACAAAACAGGTGACCACAGCATTCTACAAATC
>PVIY010053325.1:0-14736 GCA_004026745.1 Myrmecophaga tridactyla | reverse complement strand
TTTTTTTTTTTGTAGGGGAGGAGTGCATGGGCTGGGAATCAAACCTGGGTCTCCTGCATGGCAGGCAACAATTCTATCCCTGAACTACCCTTGCACCCCCTAATTTTTGTTTCAAAATTTTTGACTTACTAGTTTTACCCTTTGTTTTGCAGCCAATAGACTTTCCTTTTCAGTGTGGACCCATGAGGTACAGACATCTTAATAAACTCTAGAGTGTGCAGTGACCTCATGAACAGAGGTAGTTGCTTGGATTTTAGGAGAAGTTAGGTCCAATCCAGACTACCTTGCCTTTGAGTCTTAAACAGAGATGGCTGAAGTTGTCTGACAAACTTTGTTGGACAGTTTTGTCTGTATGATGAAGAAATGAGGGAATCATCAACAATAAAACCTCATTTGGTTTGCAAAATGGTGTAATAATAGCCTACTTCGTTCGGTATGTGGTATATCATTGGACCTACATTTTCCTGTTGTTTAATTCAGTCTTAATTGGAGACTTTTTCAGAGTGAATTGGAACAGAGCACAAATCTACATTTCTAACACTTATATCAACAGAAGATTATAGTGATCTTCTTTTGAATTTAGTAATTGTGGTTTCTTTTTTGACGTAGTTACCATAATTGAGAAATTGAACATGGTCTGCTCAGGGCAAAATGAGTCATGAAGTCAGAAAATACATAGATATTTGTGGAAAAGATTAATATGATATAAATCTAGAAGAGGGAAGAATAATTTGAAAAACTCATTATTTATACCTTTAGGCAATTAAATCATAGTTACAAAACTATGTTGTTATAAAACACGGAAAACCAGATAATTGGTATGTTTTTCTGTTTGACTCTCAATTTTAAAGGAGTCTAATTGATGTATTGTTTATTTTGTTCACTAAATACAGTGTTTGGATGATAGGGAGGAAATAGAGAATGCATGTGATAGCAGCTTGGAGATGTGCAGTGCTTTTCCCCCAAACAATTACAGTGCAGCGGCTGCCAATGGTGATGTCACAATCAGTAGATAAAGAGCCATTTGGGATTTTTAGAAACAAGAGGACAGAGAGAATTTGTACAAAATCTGGAGCAATGTGAAGATTTCCACTGTGTTTCTGTTTTGTTGCCTTAAATGATAATGTTTCAACATTTAATTACTTAAATAATTTGCAAATTATATTTACCATCATCCAGAAAAAGAGACAGCATTGTTTACAGAGGAAACAGAAACTCAAGGCAATATTATGGGCGTAAAATAGAGAAGATAATACTGGTTTCTAATATTCTAACGTGGTAATGTGGCTATTAGAGGTGGTGCTGGGGAAGGTTGACCTACCTGGATTATAAATTTCAATCATTTTTGAAAAATAACTGACATCCCTTTGGGAAGAGGAAAATAGCATTAATATGAACTTAAATATTGTGTTGAAAAATGGTGGGGGAGAGCTTCTTTACAGTCGGGAAGAACCTAACTTTAATTTTCAAAATGCCAGAGGCCTTCTCCTTTATGTTATGCTGTTTTTCCAAGATTTTGATCTCTTTTTTCCTGTAACATTACCCTTCATGCTGAATTTGGGGCCTGAGTGAGAAAGGAATATGCTCTCTGACTTTTATATTTTAGAAATAAGAAAACCAACCATCATCTGATATAATAGAAATGGGTGGTGCAGTTTGGAAGAATGGTGATATATGGGTCTGGTGGATGAGGTGAGTTAGACCCAGAAAGGAGTGCCATGTTCGGGAAAATTGTATTTTATCTCAATATTTTCAGTCCTTATTTACTGCCTGCTTCTATAGTAAGTGCTTATTTAATAATTATGATAGGTAAATATCTGAATATTTATAGGTGAGCAGTAACTCTTAAATCTCTTATTACCCCGTACTATCTGACCTTCCACCCAGGCCATCATTATTTCTTGTTTATATAGTAACCTTATCTAGATAGCAAGAGCCTTCAAAGTGGGTCCCCAACTTCTAGTCCATTCTGCACATAATGCTTAAATGACTCTCTACAAGAGAGGTATCCATTTCTCAGTATAGGATCCTATGGCTAATGCTCAGAGGTTTCTCCTCAAATAATATTTCTTTATAGTTTATAAATAAAAGATATAATATTTTAAATATTATTTTATCAATAGATTTACTTTACTGAATTTTCCAAAAGCACTTAAAAATTCATAGAAACAACCAATTTCTTTTGCATTCATATTTTATTGATCTGTATAATTTTTATATCATTATATCACATATAGTCGGAATTATAGGTTCGGTTTTTACCCACTACTCTCAGCAGATGGAGATAGAAATGTGCTGTGCCTGCTAGTGGGGAGCTTCAGAATGCCGTGGGTTTCATTGGTATTTTTTACTGAAGAAATGGATATGAATGGTTAATCTGATGGCTTGGTTAAGTGGAGGTTGGTTAAGGGACTGTTTTCTCTGTTCAGAGTATTTTTGTCAGGTATCCTGCCTTTGGGAAAATATTTCTAGTTTTATCAGATCTCAGAGGCACAGTATTCAGGTAGTATCCTCCTGTTATCAGCATTTCATATCTGTTGTAATGGTATTTGATTTTCCTTACTATGTCAAAGAAGAAGTTATACCAGTAGCATTTTCTATCAGAGGTTGATGTTGTGGTCTCCTAAGGCCCAGTAGAGAGGCCCTTTGATATTTGTTTCCTTTAAATTTCTCCCTTTGAAATGGTGATTTTAGAGTACCTGTATCTCTGGGAGATAGTGTTTCTTACCCCACCCAGGTGTTGTGTAGTTTGGCACACTTATACTTTTCTGTATGAGTGGAATATTAGCAGTGCAGGCAGCCAGGTGGTAAAGCAGGCACGGAAATGGTGGGAAGAGGGAGGGAGATGATTGTTGGATCCACCTGGACTGGGCAGAACCTGTAGTGGACGTTAATCCTGTCTCACTTACCAGTGACGAGTATGACACGAAATCAGTCTTTCCCCATTCTCCATTTATATTGGAATTGTGCCTTCTAGCAAAAGGCTGTTTTCCTTTCATGTGCTATTTGTGACAGAGCATCATTTTATGTGATTCAAGTATGCCTTCAAAAATAGATGACTAGTGAGAGTTTTTTCTTTTTATTTTTTAAACCTGGGGGCTGTTCTCATTCAGCCTACTGTGGTGTGTCATCATAACTTGTAATTAAAACTTGTTTCATCTCATCTGTTTTTAAAACATCCATCTTGAAGTTAGAATATCCATACTAAGCCCTTAATAAGTCATAGCTTCTGTTTTTGATATTGGATAGATATACTTAGAACAAAAACAAATTTATATGGAAAGATATTCTGGATTTCAGATAAAAGATTTAATTTTTTTTTTTTTTCAATTTTACTTCGGCTTGGCCAGTTGCGCTCAATTTTTGAAATACGGCTAACTCCAGTGATCTGTGTATGGATCATAGGCAGGTAGAATTTCCAGAATATCTTGGCCACTCCTACCCATTCTTTCCTTGCTCTTTCCTCTTGTGGTCATTAGGTATTACATATGTTCACGGAATGCAAGTTTAATATTAATTTGGCTTATGCTTTAGAAAAATCACAATGCATTTAAAAGTCATTTTTTAATGTATCTTCTTGAAATTTTACATACCATTATTTCCTTCTGTTAGCATGTTTAATTGATAATATGCAGAAAACTCTTTTATCTGTTTGTATTCTTATATTGATTCCTCTTTTGTGCAAAGGGAACCTGTTCTTCCAGGCCTTTTCATCATGATGTTGGCAAATAAGGGAAGGGCAAAAAAAACACAGCTTTTACGTGCTGCTGTTGAGGTGGCTTGCTTTACTTCCCATCACTGGAGATATTGATGTTATGGCAGGGAAGCCCATAAAGCTAAATTAAACAAAGCCACAAGGCTTTGTGTCAAAGCAGTAAACCAGGTAGGGAAGGCCGCTGTGATAGTATTTCAGGAAAACACATGTGGGCATGTGGAAGAATAATATTAATTTAAAATACTTTAGGAATCTGAATTAAGCTGTGTCACTTCTTTCCTTAAATATCAGTGAATATAAGACTTTTTTGTTGTTGTTTTCTGTGTGTTTGTGTGGTTACCTATGTATTGGTCAAATAATAAATTTGGTTACTTTCTTTTTTTAAGCTTTTCATTGTAGTAACATATGCAACTCAAAATTTCCCATTTTAATCACTTGCAATTGTACAATGCAGTAGTATTAATTGCAGTCACAATATTGTGTTACCATCAACAATATCAATTATGCCACATTATTTAGTCACCTTTGTCTCCATTAGGCAGTTACTCTTCCCCACTCCAACCTGTCTCTATGAAATTTGTCTATGAAATTTGATGCTTCTAGGCATTCATTTAAGCAAGATCATGCTAAACACTTGTCCTTTTGTGTCTGGTTTATTTCACTCAACATGATATCTAGGTTCATCTACATCATCACATGTATTCAATCTTCATTCCTTTTTAAGGCTGAATAATGTTCCATTGCATGTGGATGCCACATTTTGTTTATCTATTCATCTCTCATTGAACACTTGGGTTGCTTCCACCTTTAGGCTATTGTGAATAATGCTGCTATAAACATTGGTGTGCAAATATCTGTTTGAATTTTTGCTTTCAGTTCTTTGGAGGCCAATTATATATATGTATGTGTTTATACGTCTGTATGTTATCTATATGTGTATGTATATATATATATAAATATAAAAACTAAACATACAAATCTTCGATGTTTTTACTTTTTTTTTTTTTGCATGGGCAGGCATCAGGAATTGAATCCGGGTCTCCTGGTATGGCAGGCAAGAACTCTGCCTGCTGAGCCGCCATGGCCTGCCCTTTTTTTTTCTTCCATTTTTTTTTATGGCAACAATTTAAATTTTCTTTTACTCCGCAGTCATTTATTTTTTTATTTTTTCCACAGTCATTTTTTTGTGGTTGAAGTCTTATGTGTAAATACACATCTTTTCCAGTAAATTTTTAATAAATTCTTTGTGAGGGTATTGATTTCATGAGCTGTAAGATGACAGAACAGTAGCTGGAAATATAGATTGCATAATACAGCATCAGTGCCTTCCTTGGTTTTTCAAAGAATTTGGAAAGGCAAGACTTTATAAACAAGAAAGTTAACACCTCAGCTGCTTGGTGTTTAGTTATCAGATGGCATTATCAGTTGCAAACACAGTCTTGAGCCAGGGAGGCCAACATAAAAGGCCTCTAAGAAGCCCACATAGCAAATAGATACCACAAAATTTAAGTATAAACACTCAAGTATATGAGTAGTAGCAGTCATAAAGTAGGAGCCAGCCAGCCTGGAACTTTAATAGCTCCTGAGGATATTTTTATGAATATCACTCATTATACTCATATATCATTGTGATAATGATCACCCAAGCCATCTAGAAAAAAATGTTCACCTTTTATTTGATTTTTGACAAGGCAGGACAAGTTATGGTATAGTTAATAGTATTGCTAAAGGAGTGTATTTCCAGGCATGTCTAAAAAAACTCATTAAGCTAGTACATGATCCTCAGTTTTGGGAAAGCCAAGATACTGCTAGTAGCTACTAGAATCTAAAATGTTCCAGAAAAAGTCACAGGTTTTAAACAGATCAGGAAAAAGTACCAAAACAACTCCTGGTGGGGGCATGCATGCTGGTGGTGTGTAGTGGACAGAAGCTGGGGACAGGAAAAGTACTTGGGTGACTGTTGCCATAATTGAGGGGGTAGTAGAGTGTTAAGGGCAAGAACTTGAGCCTGAGTGGTAACATTGGGAATGGAGAGGAAGGGGGTGGATGCAAGAGAGGCTGTGAGGACTGCCAGGTGCAGTATTTAACTGGGTATGAATGGCAAGAGGGAGAGGTATTTAAAAGGGACTCCAGGTTTTCCAGCACTTGAGTCTGGGAGAATGTTGTCACCTCAGACATGGGACAGGCAGCCAATTCTGCAGGAGAGTGGCTGGTTTTGTTTTAAGGGTGCTGAGTTAAGGGAGCTAACAGGTGGTTGAGCTTGTGGGCTTGGAGCTGTTAGAGGCTCTTCTCTGCTGTTCTAGACAAGCAAAGACAGGCATGTTTTCATTGTTGCCCTGGTAAGTCCTTAATAATTATTGGTTGGTTTGTAACTCTTTTGAATTTTGTGAGATGATTCGATTTGCTTGGAAACAAACTTTGTTCAGATACATGGCTTTTACTTAGAAGTAATAAGTCGGTAATTAGACTGCTCATGGTCTCAAAGAGTGGAAACAGAAACTGAGGGATGCAAGATAGTCTGACATTGCGTAAAGTCTGAAGTTTTCTCTTAAAATTGTATGCAAACTTTCCAGTCTACACCATAATGTTTATATCAATATAATTTAAAAATATAGAAGTAATAATCGTCATCAACGAAAAATGAGAAGTTTCCTACCACGTTAATCTTGTAATCTTGCTTCTACATAGTTATGCCTTACTCCTGACTGCATTTCAGCTGCAAAGGGGAAGGTAATTTCCCACCAGCAAAATGGCAGTTCTTTTGCTACATCACTTTTTGTTCTCTATGATCTCTGTTATTTCTATGATCTTTAGACAGATAGAAATTCTAAATTCGTGGGGTGTTATGAAGTGCTATTAGGAAGCAAGAAAATACAACTTCGTATTATTGAGACACATTTATGGACAGATTTGCAATAGGGCAATAGGGAGCTCCTGAAGTGACTATTTAGGCTTTTGGCTAAATTGCGATAGTGTCATTGAAGTAAGAGTCCAAGTGGTTCAATAGGTGGACCAGACGAAAGTCAAACTTTAAGTGACTTGGATTAATAATGATTTTTCTGTTTTATAACTAATTATAACTAATCCTGCTAATTAATAAGCATACTCCTCTTTCATGGAGTAAGACATTTTCTCTCTTTTCTAATAAAAAATTATAAAAATAACTTTTCAGTCTGGATATAATCAGCTTCGATTCCTATAGCAAAGGAGAAGATTTTGTTCTTCCAAATTTAAGCATACATTTTCCTAATCAGAATGGTGAGATCAAATTCCTCTTTCTGTGCTATGAAGTATCATTTCCAATGAATACTACAGAAATAGGAAACTAAACTCAAGGGGAATATACAATACTGGCTAAAGTTTACTCCTAGATTTGGATAGTTTCCCATCTTTCAAAATGCTCGAGGCACTTTAGAAAAAGTACAAGTAGTAAGTATTTTCTGACTTATTTGATTGCTAATGATTATTTTCCAGTGGCTGAGTAAAGCTGTAATTTGCTATCACATTTGTGCTCCAAATGAGATGAAATAGTGGATTTTATTGTTGATGTCCTTTCAGTAAATTATTTTTCATAGTATTTTCAGATTACATAATCTTTTTCCTCTGGGGAAAATAAATTCTGATTTTGCTACTCTTTTCTGACTTAATTACTATCTGTTCTTTGCTCTCACATTCTTCTAACCTATTTCTCCCCTTTTGGTTAGTGGATAGGGAATTCTCTAAATATTTGCTTCCCCACAACTGATGGAAAGGAAGACCCACCCATTGATAGAGAAAAATTTCAAATATCCTTTTCTTTCACTATCAAGCTCTGAGTTTGAATTGATTTTTTTAAAATATTTTTATTGAGAAATATCTACGTACGTATAGTCCAACCATATTATACAATCAGTGGCTCACAAAATCATCATATATTTTGTATATTCCCCTTGAGTTTAGTTTCCTATTTCTGTAATATTCATTGGAAATGATGCATCACATTACCATGATTATTTTTAGAACATTTGTATCACTCTAGAAAAAGAAAAAGTATTTATACATCCCATACCTCTTACCCTCCCTCTCTTTGACCCACAGTATTTCATCTACACTATTTTTACCCTTTATCTCTCCCTATTATTTACTTATTTATCCTTTTTTTTAAAAAAACTCATCTGTGCATACCTGGGTAAAAGGATCATCAGACACAAAGTTTTCACAGTGACACAGTCACATTATAAAAGCTATATAGTTGTATGGTCTTCTTCAAGAATCAGGGCTACTAGAACATGGTTCATCTGTTTCAGGTACTTCGCTCTAGCCACTCCAATACACCATAAACTTTAAAAAGTTATATATAATGCGTTAAGAATAACCTCCAAGATAACTTCCTGACTTTGAAATCTCTCAGCCACTGATATATTTTGTCTCATTTCTCCTTTCCTCCTTTTGGTCAAGACCACTTTCTCATTTCCATGATACCGAGTCCCAGCTCATCCTGGGAGTCAGGTCCCATGTTGCCAGGGAGACTTGCACTCCTGGGAGTCATGTCCAGCGTTGGGGCAGGAGGGCAGTGAGTTCACCTGCCAGGTTGGCTTAGAGAGGCCACATCTGAGCAACAAAAGAGGCTCTCTGAGGGTGATTCTTAGGCACAAGTATCAGTAGGCTTAGCCTAGCCTTTGTAGGAAGAAACTAGCCCCAAGATTGAGGGCTCAGTATATTGAATTGGTTGTCCCCACTGCTTGCAAGAATATCAGGAATTCCCCAAATGGGGAAGTTTAATATTTCCTCTTTTCTCCCCAGTTCCCCAGGGGGACTTTTGCAAATATTTTTTTGCACTGATTTTTAAAAAATAATGTAGCAGTTTTAAACAGGGTTGTCTGTTTTTCCTTCTTTTCATACCCCTCTTTTGAAAACGTTTTTCCCCTATATTTGAAACTTTCTAAGTGGCACGTATAGAAATTCCCTTGCATTTAAGAATAGCATTTATCATTTGAATAGTGATGAGAACATAGTTCTATTAGAAAATCTGTATAAGGCTTATTGAGTAAATATAGATTATAGGAGGGTGTACCAGGCAGGTAGTTTGCCTATTTCTGATAAAAATAAGCTCTTGTCTTGCTTTTTGAACTCTCTCCCCTCCACCTCAAATTCTCTCTCTTTCTTGTTCCACTTCCTCAACTCACCCCATACTGAAGTCCCTTCTCTGGTTTACTTCTAGTACTTCAGTTGCTGGAAGACTGAGGTTCCACCCTTCCCCCTCTATCTAAGAGCTGCAGTCTTACTAATAAATCTTCAAAACTCATCTTTAGCACTTACTGCTGATTCACCCTCATGTCAGCTTGCTCACCTGTTTGAACCATTTCATTCCAACTGCCAGATTCACCTGGTGATGGAACTTGATCTGCCAGTTGTTTAGCATTGACCATTCTTAATGTTAACTGGTCCTTTGTCCAGCGATTTTCTATAGCTTGCTACTTTGTTCTTCCATAATAACCATCACTTGTATCTATTGAACAGGGAGCTTTATATACATTGTAACAACAATTTAGCTAATAGTGAGTGCTTATTGGGTATTAAATATGTGATGTAGATGGTGGTTTATCTATTTTATAGATGAATGAACTGAGGCTTCGTTTATTAACTTGCCTAAATTACGCAGTTAGGAAAAGGTGGAGCCAGGATTCAAACTCTATCTGTAATTTTTCTTGCTCTACTCCCTGTGGGTTTGACTAGTTGCATGTTTCTTACTATTTGGGTATTAATTTCCTTTGTGGCCATGGTGTCCAATCCTAAGTTATAAAACTTTGGTTTCTTGATATCAGTGTCTCTCCATTGTTGCTAACCCACATATGTGGTGGCCTTTGCCATAACTTAACTAATTTGTTTTCCTGCAAACTGTTTTATTACAGAAATGAAATCAGTGTTTTTATTCTGGGAGTAAGTGGCTATCTGTGATTGTGATAAGCTTTCTTTAAAAACTTCAAGGGGCTATGTCTTATGTGTGTATACGTACGTATATATGAATGAATGATTTGAAGTGCTTGGGTTTTTGTGGGGGTGGGGTGAGGGGGTGGAGAACTAGCTCTAAGTCCTCGCCTAGTACTTTTTTTTTGTATGCTGTATGCTATGTGGTGGGGGTCACATTTCATTCTTTTTCCACGTGAGTATCCCATTCTTCAACCCTTTGTTGAATGTTTGTTTGTTTGCTTGTTTGTTTTGTTTTTGGGACCGTGCATGGGCTAGGAATCGAACCCAGGTCTCCTGTAGGGCAGGCGAGAATTCTACCACTGAACTACCCTTGCATTCCCTTGCCTAGAACTTTTTATAAAACACTATGCTGGTTTAGGGTTTTGGAGGCGGGAGAGAATGAATTTTCACTCTACAATTTTTTTGTGTGTGGATAATTATTACTGCTATACTCTACAATTATCACTTTAAAGAATTTTTTTTTTGTACAAATGAATGTAAATTTTGTTTGTAGATTTATTGTTGGTAATAAGGAAAGGATTGAAGGACTCACAGGAATTGCCTTTGCTATTTAAATATTCTAAGGTGGACTCTGCTGACCTTGTGTTTCAAGAGGATTAGTTTTTAATTAGTGTCAATATTTTTACTAACATAACCACATTAAGGATTAAGTAGGTGGGGTAGGAAACAAAACTCTTCTCTTGAGGCAACAGAGTTGAGTAGAGAAAGTGGAAATCGTAGGCCTTACACTGTAGATCTGTTCTTGACAAGGTTATTGTCCTCTCTCTCCAGCCTCTTCATTATCCATTAGTTCCAGGCTTATTTTGAAATCTGCCTTAATGTTGCTTTTGAGCAGAGGTTGGCAAATTTTTTTTGTAAAGGGCCAGATAGTAAATATTTTATGCTTTGTGGGTCACACTGATCTCTACTGCATATTTTTGGTTTTGTTTTATTTGTGTTTTGCTTGCTTTCTGAAGCTCTTTCTAAAATTTTTACTTTAAAAAACATAAAAAGCCATTCTTAGCTCACGGGACATACAGAATCATTCCCTGGGCTGGCCCAGGCTCCTGGGCAGTACTCTGCTTTAGAGGAAACTTTTTAGTTGAGGCCCTTGAACACTGAAATAAACATAAGCTCATCTTCCATCCCAGCTTCCAGAAAGTAAGGAAGTCTGATTCTATTCCCCAGTATCCTTTTGTTCCCCCTCACTCTCAAACCCTTTTAGTGTGGCCCACCTATCTTTTCCTTTCAATTTTAACCTCTCATCTAAATCTTATTGCCCCATTGTCTGAATTATTGCAGCAATTGCCTGCTTGCAAGTTTCTTACTAATTTCCCTACTTCCAGTCTCTTACTAATCTAAAATGTCCACACACAGCTATTAAAATCATGCTCTGGAGATACAGTTTTATTATGTCATTCTTCTACTCAAGGAACATTAATGGCTTCCTAATTTCTTGTTGTGTGACATGAAATTTGTCATTCTTACCTTTGAAATACTTGTTACTGAGCTTTCCATGTACTTACCATTTTTCTTATTAGTTTCCTACACAAACCCACAGTTTATAAAGCAGATTATATGTTGTGATTAAGTCCTTGACAAATCTAAAATTATTGGTCATAATGAACTTTCTTAAAGTACATTGTTAAAAGTTAAATTCCAAGTTTGTAAGACTGAGAAGTATTATTCAGAGACTCATGAAGTATTTGTCACTCTGCTTTACGGATGTATTAACCCTGTTAGCCCTTGCAATAACTACTGAGGTAGTTTGAGGTAGACACTGAGATTTTTACCCTTTTGTAGGGGAGATAACTAAGACTCAGAGAGATCAGCAGAAGAGTAAGTGACAGAGTTAGGGTCTGACCTCAGGTGTCTTGCACCAGAACCTGTTTTCGAACCACTGTGCTGTACACTTCCATGGGTAATTGAAAGTGAAAAGGAAGACTTTGAACCTAGAAGGGGAAGGGAAGGAATCGTTCAATACATGGCTTTAACCTTCATCCTTTTCCCTGCCAAGGTCCTAGGTCTTTTTGTATTTTGTTGTTTTGCCAGATAGTTCGTGAACTTGGCTGAACTTTACAGATGAATGTATTTGAACATTTGAAATTGGGAATAGTTGAAGGTTACCAGAAGAGAAAAAGTTCGGTTCTTTTCCCGTAGCACAATCAGATGCCTTTAGGTAGATTTTGCCAGGGATTCCATCCATAGGCAGAGACAAGAGAAAGCATTTGAATATGATTATTCATTGTGGAAAATTTGTTAAAAAAACATCAGCAAGGCACTATTGTGGTCAGCCATCTGCTGGAAGATGGAAATAAACTTATAAATTTAAAGTTGTTTCAGAAAACTGTTGACTAGTGTTTGTTTATGCATTACATATTGTCATCTGGATTGTTAATAGCTTGAGAAGCAAAATTCTATTCTGTTTCTTTTGCTATCCAAACCCAAATTGCCTTTTCTTAGAATTCTGTATTATAGGCAGGCAATCTGTGATTGTTGACCAGTGAGATACAAATATCTGATTTTATTGACTAATGGTTAACTTTGATCTTCATGGCTTTTATTCTCAGATATTTAAGGTAAGAAATCTGATAAATAAAAGTTTTACTTTTCAACCTGTCTCAGTAATAGTACATCATTCCTTTGCATCTGCAATACTTTTTATTATATAAATATTTAATATTAAATATTTTGCAGCCATTCATTCCATAACTTTTTTTTATTAAGGCCTTCTATGTGCCAGTCATTGAATGACTACTCTGCTCCAGGTGTTATTACAGGAGCTCCAAATGTATCCATGAACAAAAAAGATGCAGATTCATGTCCCCATGAAGCTTATATACTAGTGTGTGTGGAGGGGAGAGGTAATAAAAATTAAACATAATACATAAGTAAATTGCATAAATAATATTAGGTGATAAGAGCTATGAGAAAAAATTAAGTAGGGCAGGGTGAGGGCATGCAGGGAAGGGAGGAGGGGGCAGATTTTAGTCTTACAAATAAGGTGGTCAGGACAGGTCTTATTGAGATTTGAGCAAAGATTTGAAGAAAACAAGGGAATAAGCCAAGTGACTAATTAATTGCAATGCTTGTCATCTTATTTTGTTACCATTCTTTAGCTTGGTTTCTATGGTAGTAGATGCTGTAATTAGAGTCCCTGGTTATAAGACATTTATATATCTTTAACTATCAGCCTTCCCTATATTAAATGGTACAATTTTATCCTCCTGGTGGGGTGAAATGATTAGGAATCTCAGGATAAGCATTACATGATACGGAACTTGATGATGGCTGCTTGGAATACAATTCACAAAACCTGGGAAGACATAGACTGACCATGATTTAATTTTTGGCTTATCTTGACCACAATTTATGTGAGCTACTGTTAGCCTGACCAGTGGGAAGGCACGTAGGACTATGTAGGTTTAAATATCCCCTTTACATAATAGCTCTCAGAATATGTCTTGAAAAGAAAAGAACTAGGATCTTAAATATTATTGAAAACATACTTCAAAATCTATTTCATTCCTTCCTTTACAGTAGTGTTTCTCCAACTTTTGTATACATCACAATTACCTGGAAGTTGATGTTTAGGTTCCACTCCCAGAGTTTTGACTCACTAGGTTTGGGGTAGCCCTGAAAATGTGCATTTCTAACTAGTTCTCAGATGCTGCTGATGCAGCCGGAGCTGGGACCACACTTTGAGAGGCGCCGTCTCACCACACGCTTCAGATATGGTATTATGGGTTTCAGATTCTTCAGAGAGAGAGAGTTAACTTCCAAGGCTTTGAACCCAGGTCTCCACAAGTCTAGTCATTTGCTTCTTCTTTTCCCTCATTTTCCTTAGATTTTTACTTGAAAGTGAATAAAATATATTGCCTTCTGTTAGGTTACTTAACTTGCCTACCAATGTTATGCAGTCTTTTTTCAGTCTGGTAATTGGTGACCAATCAGCATTATGTATTGCATGTCTGCAGGTTGTATATCCAAAGACTTATATTGTTGAAGGGGGTATATTGTGAGAATTTATAGGTTTGCTTTGACCACTCTAGCAAAAATCGCGTGCATGACTGGATCTTTCCTTCAGTGCTCATTTGTCCTTCAGACATTGATTTGCTCACTCTTCTTTGAATGACACGGTGGTCGCCGTGTGGGATGTAGATACTAAGTCGGCCCTCACGAGAGCCAGAAGGTCCTCCAAAAGAGTCAGTGGTAAGAAAAAAGATATTCCTGGATCTTCTGGTGGGTCCGTTTGTATCTCTTTGGACATTCTCATGTACGTGTCTGTAGAGGCATGTGGATTTGAAAAAAAAAGCCAGACAAAGACAGCTTTGAAAATTGGCAAATCTTAGTTTAAGCAATTAGATTTATGGTGAACACCTTTCCCAAGCCAAAATATTTTAGTGGCATTATTAAGAAATCAATTGACTTATTTGAATTTTCTATCCTTCTTCTGGCCTTGAAATACTCTCTGCAGAATGGATTTAATATACAGTGAGGAAGATTTTTAAGTAAAGAAAGAAAAGCAACAGGGATCTTGAATAATCAATCACCCATAAGGAGAAAGAAAAGGACCAGGAGAGTGGTAAATAGGCTATTGTATGAAATGGGCAATGAAAGGGGCATAAAATAAAATTCTGTTTCATATACGTTGTTTGGCTTGTATCAGTGAGCTTCCCCTTACTAACAGATGGCTACTTCTGGTGTGGAGCTTTGAGGGCTGACTCTGCTGGTTGGGAAACCTCTGGAGAAGCTGTGGTGCTGCCTACTCAAAAACTATGTTCAATCTCCTTAACCTTCTACCCCCTAGACAGATATACCCATTTAGAAAATGTTCAAGCTCAACAGGACCTCACTCTCCATCCAGTAGAATCTATGCCCTGCATGAGGAAATAGAGGCTGTAGGATGTGCTAATTTGCTCAAGCCACTCAGTTAATTAATGACAGAATTTGAAATAGAATGACAGTCTCATCTTACAGTGCCAAGATTTTCCTGCTGTACCTTCTTGGCCTTCCCAGTTGTCTCTATCCATCCATCTACCCACCCACCCATCCA
Organism: Myrmecophaga tridactyla; assembly: GCA_004026745.1. NCBI lineage: Eukaryota > Metazoa > Chordata > Mammalia > Pilosa > Myrmecophagidae > Myrmecophaga > Myrmecophaga tridactyla. Next base: position 16 of record PVIY010053325.1, on the reverse strand, counting down.
TCCACCCACCCACACA
>PVIY010053324.1:0-14216 GCA_004026745.1 Myrmecophaga tridactyla | reverse complement strand
GTCTCATCCCCCCACTCCCTGCCTGGGATTTCTTCCCAAAAGAATCTACTTTATCCAAATCCTTGTCTTAGGGTCTGCTTTTAGGGATTACAACCAAAGATTATTATTTTTGGCTTTCCATTGGAAAAATTAATAAAATAAGTAAATAAGATAAGACAAAACTATATGTATGCTCTCATTTCTTAATAATCAGGCCCAATCCTATACCAGTCATAGTCATGTAACATGTGGGAGCTCTTACAAGATGTGGAAATAGGCATGGATATGGATCTTTCAAGCTTTTCAATAATCATGGTTTTGTGGAAGCCCAATTCAATCCTTGATCACCATTCTTTCGTGGTTCAATCTCCTTTTTCATTCTGGAAAACTTAAATTTGATTTTAAATATGGCTTAAAATTTGGGTATGCTGAGGTTTCCTTTTCTTTTTAGTCTTTGGGAAATTTGGGGGGATACTTTGTTGATGTCTTATTGTTCTTTTGTAGATGTGACTAGTTGTGATTAGCTTTTATGGTGATAGATGTAAAAGAAATCTCTTTGCAAAGAAAGGAAGAATAACTGATGGCTCGCTTACTTATAATTGAAGAGTTTTGTGGAAAGTGTGTAGACCTGACTTCACAGGACAAAATTAACAGAGTTCCATGCATATCTTTATTTATTTATTTAACATTTTTATTGTGAAATATAACACACGTATATATATAAAAGCAATAAATTTTGAAGTACAGTGTAAAAGCAGTTATAGTACAGATTTCAAAGTTTGGTATGGGTTATAGTTTCCCAATTTCAGGTTTTTCCTTCTAGCTAATCCAAGATACTGGAGACAAAAAGAAATATTAATGTAATGATTTAGCAGTTGTAATCATTTCTTAAATCCTATCTTTCCTGTTATAATTCCTCCTTCTCCTTTGATCCTTCTCTCAATCTTTAAGGATATTTGTTCTATGTCCATTCTAACTTTTTCATGTTGGAAAGGGGTGTCGCCAATATGGGATAGGGGGATAGGACTAGTTGATGTTTTTGGAGGGCCTGGCCACTCTGGGTTTTAGGACTTCTCTGGCCTAGGAACCATCTGGAGCTTGCAGGTTTCTGGAAAGTAATCTTAGTGCCTGAAACTTTTGTAGAATCTCAGAAAAAGCCTTCATTGTTCTTTAGGGTTAACAGGAACAGTGCTGGTTGGAGTTTGGCAAACCGTGGGAATTAGCTATATCTAGCTGAAACATAAGAGTAGCCTCCAGAATAGCCCCTCCACTCTATTTGAACTCTTTTAGCCACTGATACCTTATTTTGTTACATTTCTATTCCCCTTTTCTGTCAGGACGGCATTGTCAATCCCACAGTGCCAGGGCCAGGCTCATCACTAGGAGTCATATCCCACGTTCCATGAGTATCTTTAAAACATGCTCTGCAGAGATGTGCAACAAATGTATTACTAGATGCATAATAAGGCAACAGCCATATGTATTCATCCAGGCTTATGATTCCCATTAAGCTTTTTAAAAACTATGTAAACAGTAAATGACAGAGAATGATATACCCACAGCATAGCTATATGAAATCTTAACATTTTGCTTTATCCATCTTTTCTTTCTAAAGTAATAAAATATCATAAATATGCTGGAAACTCCCTATTTCCCCCTTTTCTACCTATTCCCTTCCTTCTCTAGAAGGAACCACTATCCTGAGTTTTGTTTTTGTCATTACCAGGGATGTTTTACTGCACACATGGTACCATAAACAGCAGTATTGTTTTCCAAGTCTTTAAACTTTATGCAAGTGGTATAATTTTGTTTGCATCATTCTACAACTTGATACTTTTGCTCAATATCATATTTTAGAGATTTATCCATGTTTATATGTATAATTTAACTCACTCATTTTAACTGCTGTGAAATGTTCTTCTGTGTGAATAAACCACAATTTATTTCTCCATTTTCCAGATGATGAATATTTAGATTGTTTCCAATTCTTTCTTATAATAAGCAACGCCTTTACAAACATTCTTGTGCATGTTTCTATGTGCATATGTGCAGAAGTTTCTTGTAAAAGACAATGCCTAGAAGTGGAAATGTTGGGTTATAAGCTATGTGTGGCTTCAACTTCATTAAAGACTGCCAAATTGCTCTGTAAAGACCGATTTATAATCCCACCAGCATGTTTGAAATTTCTTTCCCCCACATTCTCGCCCACACTTGGTACTGACAGATCTTTAAAATTTTTTGCGAGCCAACCTGAGAGTTATGAATGGTATTTCATTCTGGTTTGAATTTGCATTTTCCTAATTATTTTTGATTGGAATGGGTTATTTAAATATTCTGATGAAAATCCTTTGTGAGTTTATACTCATGGCAAATATTTTCTTCCAGTTGGTGAGTTGTCTTTTCACTGTGTTTTTGGTGTCTTTGGATGGATGGAAGTTCCGAATTTTAATGTGGCCAAATTTACCAATCGTTTTCTTTAAATTTAGTGGGTTTTGTGCATTGCTGAGGAAATCCTTCCCTACTCTGAGGTAATTCAGATATTCTCCTGTATTATATTCTGAAAGTTTTGTAGTTTTTACCTTTCACATTTAGGTCTAAACATCCACCTGAAATGGGAAAAGGGAAAAGCTCTAATTTAATTTTTTTCCAGGTGTTTCCATTCTGTTTTGTTGGCCTACTCATCTACCTCTGTACCAATTCTGCAATGTTCTTAATTAGTACAGATTTAAAATAAATCTCAACATAAGTGAGTGCAAATATCCCCCCCATCCCACTTTATTCTTACCCACAACTGTCTTAGCTTTTCATGGATATTTCTTCTTCCACATGAATTTTAGGAGCAGCTTATCAATGCCATGAAAAGTCCTGCCATTGTAAAGACCCTGGTTTTTACTTTAAGCCATGGGGGTTGTGGTGGGGTGATTAACAGAGGAGAGACATGATTTGAACTTATGTTGTAACAGAATCACTTATGGAGGCACAATGTCCAGGAGTTTATAGTATATTTTCCATCACCATGAAAATCAGCCACATGGAGATAAATAGGAATAGAATTCATTACTGCACATCAGAGTACACAATCAGATGAGTGATAAACCTCAGGCTCTTGTGAATGCCTTTCTAAATTCTATATTTTGTTTAAAATTGAATTTGTGCTTTTTAGACATTACTAATAATATGTTGCACCCTCTCCAACTAAGTTGATTTTTTGAAAACCTTTGTATGTATGGCGCAGCAGTAGTGCTGGATATCTCTCCCTTTATTTTTGTCCCCTAGATCCACTAATCTCCTTCTGTACCCTGTCCTCTGCTCTCGGAGCTGACCTGTATGGACTCGTCCAATTACCTCCAGGTCCTCTGGCTTCCAGGTGAATTTAGCTAACAAAAAGCCGTGGCAGAGCAGAGGGAGGAGAGGGACAGCAGGATATTGATTGCTCCGATACGTCCTGTGAGAGTTCCTCAACTGTGTCTTGGCTAAAGGTCACAGCTTCTGGCAAGGCATGATTCTCTCTCCTCCAGATTCAGCAACCTCCCCCTCCCCTGCAGGCCAGAGGTTGTTGACAACTTCATTACTGGCAGTCCCCAGTTCATGCACTCTCCCCTGTGGCTTCCCCACAGCCACCCCATTGTAAATAGGCCCTTTGCAAATAGAACCTTCTCAAATAATCTTATTTTGCCTGTGCCATCTGTTCCTATAGGGGCCCTGAGCCAATACAGCTGTATTCAATCTTTTAAAATCCAAACTAGGGCATTTAGGTAATCCATTTTGGTCTTCCTCCTTCATTTGTCCTCTTTTTATTCCTCCACAGTGGTATAGGAAAGTGGAATATATATACAGAGGCATATTCAGAATTTCAGGAGGTAGTCTGTCGAGGAGTACAAACTTCAATGTCAAACAAACAAACAAACTAACAGGTATCTACATGGAGATGTCTATTTGGGTGTGAAAATCCATGTGAAACTGGCACATGCATTTTTCTATATGTGAATGGGAGATTAGAACACTTACCTATTAGCCTGTCTGCTCCCCATTCCCACCAGCGATCATTTTAAAGTCTCTCATCACCTATGGACATCTTACAAAGACAGTTGAGCAGAGGACTAGGAGATGTATGATGCCCTGGGGTGGGGTCAAACTTGGAGTTCATAGCTTTGCCAATCTGCAACATCCTGAATCTCTCCTGCAATTAAACTAAACATTAGTAGATTTTCTCTTACCCGGTCCTTGGGCTTTTATATTTTTCTCTCTGTCTGATTTTTTTTTTTAACCTTTCTTTTCTTTTTCCAGAGAAGAGCATTGCTTGAGAGAATCAAATGGTCAAGATCTCAAGCACGCAGCACATTTCTACCTTCTTAGAGAAAATTATTGGACAGAATACCTTGAGTGAACAAATTCACTTGGACAAAACCCAGTATTGGTCTGAGCAACTCCTCAGTCATGTGTTGTCAAAGGACTGGCCCATTTTTTCTCAAAGAGGCCAATTTAACATCTGGTTTAAAATGACATTTGGCTTGCAGACTCTTCTTATTCCTCAACAAAAGACCCACGAAGACACAGGAAAATGCAAAACCTTCAACAGCTAAAGAAAACCTAAGGGAATAATTTCCCTATTAGAGTTGGAATAAGAAAAATCTATGCAAGATTTTCCTCATGGCAAACTGAAGTGTGGTGGTGCCCCTGCCCCCTGGTGGTGCCCCTGCCCCCTGGTGGTGCCCCTGCCCCCTCTCCTGCAGAGTCGGCCAGAATAAAGGGGAGATGGAATGTTACTGAGAGCTTATCCCAGCCATGGGGTAATAAAAGAACAATGCCCTGGTTACCCTGGCTACATAACAGATTACCTCAAACCTTAGTGCCTTCAAACAACAGTAATCATTTATTATCTCTCATAATTTGGGGGGTCAGGAATTCAGACAGGGCACAGTAAACACAGCTTGCTTCTGCTCTAAGATGTCTAGGACCTTGGCTAGAAGACTCTAGAAGACTTGGTTTGAATCTGGAATCATCTAAGGGCCCAGTCACTCGGGTGTCTGGTGGTTGATGTCGGCTATGATTTAGGACCTAGCCAAGGCCATCAGTTGGAATACTCTTGGGCAGCCTCTCCATGTGCCATGGGCACTTTTGCAACATGGTGGCAGGGTTCTAAGAACAAGTATTCCAAGAGAGAAAGAGAGCCAGGCAGAAGTCAAATATCCTTTTGTGACCTGGCCTTGGAAGTCAAGCAGGTATCATTTCTATCATATTCTAATGTTCAAGACAGTTAGAAGGGTCTTATAACTTTGGAAAATACAACCTTCCACAGGTAGGGATACCCAGGTTAGAAAGCCTGGGTTAGAATTCATGCTCCACCACTTATTAATGATATGACCTTAGACTAGTAAATATTTGACCTACCTGTACCTCAGTTTCCTCATAGGGTTGACATGAGATTCGATGAGTTCCATATAAAGCAGTTAGAACAGTAAAATATTAGGTACTCCTGACATATCTTAAGTGCTAGAAAATGTTAGCTATTACTAGTGTAGGAGGAGGCGTGTTCTGTCCTCATCACCCAATTCCATCATTCCCATTCTTTAGTAGGAAGGGAGGGTCTTTTAGCATAATAGCACATTATGTTACACTGTGAGAGACGGTTGAGATTGGCACGGGGGTAAAGGGGCTGCTAGTCTCGTGCATTGTCTCTTCTAAAGAATCTAAATTCCTCAGCCAGGCCCTATCGAGGTTTATAAGAAATGCTGAGGGCAGGGAAAATACCACCTGCCACAGATGGGGCACCTCAGATTGGATGGCCTGAGTTAGAATTCCTGCTGTGCTGCTTCCTAAGTGTGTAACAGTGCAGCTTGCAGGAGAGAAGATGGAAGATCCTGTGGAGAAGAAAGTGGAGGAAGGAAAGGAGAGCAGAGAGGACGACCTCCCACATTCGGACCTGATTTTTGTGTGGCCCAAACGGCAGTACAGTAGGACTCTGTATATACAATATTCTACTAAGATTGCTTTTCAAATGAGCCCCGTGGTTGTATTTTGTGTTTTCTAGATATTTCAGCCAGAGGGAAGTTACTTGTCTGTCTACTCCTCTGTCCAGAGGAAGATTCATCCAAATATTCATAGCGGTAGGCCTGGGTGGTGAGATTAAAAGTGACTTTTTAAAAACTTTCCCAAATCTTTTATCCTTTCACAATTCAAATAAATGTCAGGAGAAAATGACCTCCTGATACATACCAGCTGTGCTTCCACATGAATAATGTTTCTTAAATATCATTTATCAGCATGTTTACCAGCATTTCATAGAGCAGAAATGGGCTAAACCAGTCTCTTGGAGTTTCCTTTCCTTGAGAAAGAGAAGAGTTTGCTGAGTTTCTCTTAAACCTCAATCTGCAGTATCACCAAGATGCAGTGACTAATAGAGTAGTTCAGAGGTCTGCTTCTTGGCCCAGGTTGGGGTGACCCTAATGACTCCCTCAAAGTCCCAAAGTTCTTCCATGTGCACCTGTTGAAGTTTACTGATGAACCTAATGAACTTTCCAGGGGCCCAGCCCAGACCTGTGACCAAACACGGTTTCTGCTATACCAACAGGAACTGCTGTAGCTCATAAAACTTCAGGGCTGTTGTGTATGTGTGTGTGTGTGTGTGTGTGTAGCATGAAAGCTAGCAGAGCAGAGCCAAGCCGCACCTCCACCCCTCCCTGCTATTGCTAACAGCAAGCCAAGCCCTCAGGGAGGGGGAAGTACAATAAGAAAACACCTGTGAATTCTTTGCAGTACTCCCCCGATGGCTACATTCCACCCTTTCCTCTCTTATAAGAGATTCCATTTGCTCCATCTCTGACCCCAGGGCATGAACAAATGGATGGAGGCCTGGTGTGGCTTCTCTGGTCTTGGCTGTGTTCCCTGCACCAATTAATCACCCTACCCCAGCCTGACAGGCCCAGCTCTTTGCTGAGGCTCATCCTCTAGCTGTTCCGGTGATTATTCTGAAACCTTCCGCAGATGCAAGAATTTCTCAATGTTGTTTTCTTCCCCACTGCTCCAACTCTCCAGCTGGTTACTGCACCGGAGAGGGGCCGCCACTCCTTCCCACAGGGCTGGCTGTGGTCGGTGCTGCTCCCGGAGTGGATTCCAGGCTCCCTGACCCACTCGCTCTGCCACTTTGGGACACGTCACTTGACCTTTCTAAACTTCCTCACCCTTGAAAAGAGGATAATAGTAACTACTGTCCCATCTTCAAGGGATGATTGTGGTCATCTGAATCAGGGGGTTCTTAAACTTTTTTTTATAATCATAAATTCCTTTAAGTCTGGGAAGCCTATGGACCTCTTCTCAGAATTCTTTTTAAATGCACCAAATAAAACACACAGGATCACAAACAAAACTAATCAGATTGAAATACAATTATCCAAGTGTTAAGAAAAGAGTTGAAATAGAAATAAATGTTCTTTTTTTCTATTTATGTACTAAATAACAAGTGTGTCTAAAGACTACTGTGATTCAAACTAGAGGCAAGCCTAAACAGTATTTTGAGATATCTACAACAGCCGCCATGTGATATGAAGATATCTGTCATTTCATGTAGTGATAAAGTCATAAGTACTGTTAGGACTCAGATTTTTTTTATTGCATTCATAATCAAAGGAAATGCAACATTTTAGTTAGAGTTGTTCCATCCAAGTCCTCAGTCCCCATGACACCTATCCATGACTCTTGGGGGTCCATGGTCTCCAGAATAAGAAACTCTGACAAAAAAAATAAATGAGATAATGTATGTGGAAATGCTTAAAACTGTATGGTTTGATGCATTTGAAAGATGGAGAAAAGATTCCAAAAAGGAGCATCAGGTGTGAATTTCTTGGAACCTTTGGAATTCTCCTACATTGGTTTCCTTGAAGAACTTTGGGTTTCAGTTAGGCTTTGGAGAGAATGGACCTTCCAACACAGATCATTACTTCCCACCTGAAGATATCACATCTCAGAGTCAGTCAATTATCTTCCCTATCTTCAGGTTAAGCAAACATGCCTCTAGATGTGGTTCCTGACCCACCCACATTGGAACAGAGGGGAGTAGAAGGGAGGAAGCCAGCAGTGTGCATGTTGAAGGTGGAGATTCCCAGGCCCTGCTCCAGTCCTACTGGATCAGAGTTGGGCCCAGTTTATTTTCTTGTTTTTACTTTTCTAGATGTCTTCTGGATGATTCTACTGCACACTCTCGTCTGAAAATCTCTGGACTAGGGGACATTGCATCTACCCTTATTATTAATGTTTGGAGAAGCTGAGTGGTTGTCCAGACAGCACAAAGGAAAGACAGATGATCTTCTGGAAATTTCTGAGCTTGATTATAACCTGAGCCTACATTAAATAAACCAGAATCTGTGCTCCAAAGGTCTCTGTAGTCTTCTCCCCAAGCATACACCCATTCCTCACTGTACTCCAATTAGGATAGCTGGAAAATAAACATCTCTACTTTATATGGAATCCCCATTCTCCATTCAATGAAATCTTCCAAGTTCCATTGTCAGTTTGGCACTCACTGCAGGAATCCTTCCCAGAGTCAAAGGGACTAAACCTCACACACAAGTAAGGAAACCACCAATAGCCTATGCCTAGCGACCCATCAAGGGGAATCACATTGGAAGATCAGGAAAGTCATGCTTAAAACCTGAGATAAGCCTGATATGGAGGGTTGGTTGGGGGAAACCAGATGAGACCAAGGATAGAATAGAGACAGATGTACCACAAGAAGCCTGATTTCATTTTGTTGACCCTTCCACAAACATAAAGAGGACTCAGATCTATTGCACAACTGTATTCCAGGCTTCCTGTTAATTTCCTGATCTCAGAGGCAGTGGAGATGGAGCAGACAAGAGAACATTGAAGATGGTACTGATGCTAAGAAGGAGTTGCCTGGCTCATTCTCTGAAAAGAAATGTTCTTCTCCACTCGAGAGCTGATGGGGAGGACAAGCAGAGATTCTCTCCTTCCAGAGAAAGACAGTAATGAAGAGAATGGGCATATACGGTGTCCTCTGATTCCACAGGAACTGACAATTCCTATTCAGGAGATGTTGGGAAAATTGAATGGGTGTGGGTTGAAAGAGGGAGACACACAAAACTGATGGAAAGTATTTTTTCTCAAATATCCACTCCTTAAAGATTTCAGCAGGTGACTGGGACTGTTAGGTGTCTCCTCCATGGGGGACAACCAAGAGTACTTTGAGGAGATGGTTATGGAATCATTTCAAAGCACTCGATGGTGCAGACATTTGCAGACCTCTCTTCTAGCTGATAGGGGTTGTGAAGCGTGGGAAACATAGCAGCACATGGTAGGCACATGCAGCTTGGTAAACAGAGCCCTCTTTAGGCATCAAGTACTGCCCCAAACACCAGTTCTCTTCCCTCCCTTACACCAACATTGAGGTTGTTCTGGTCTGCAGAGTCTAGCTGGCTTCATCGGGGAGATGAGCTCAATTTTGTCAATTTCCTTTAAATCTGTACAAGCCTGGGCTAATTTCCACAGTTCCTTGCAAATAACACGTGCTAAACAATTGGTTCTCCCTAATTGCCTCTTGCCTGCTTTTTGCACATTTTGGGGAGAAATGGAGTCTAAATAAGAGGTCAATAAATTTCTGCCTGTGGGCCAAATCTTGCCATTGATGCTGTGTAAATAAAGTTTTTTTTGGAACACGGCCATGCCTATTTGATGACATGTTATATATATGGCTGCTTTCTGGCTACATGGACTGAGTTGAATAGTTGTGACAGTCTGAAAGGCCCACAAAGCCGAAAGTGTTTTCCATTTGGCCCTTTCCAGAAAAAGTTTTCCAGTCCCTAGCCTAAATGATGGAGACATGGGTACGAGCACCTGAAAGAATACAGTATTCAAAGAGATAAAGTGGTACAACTAAATTTCTGCTTTTGAGAGCCAAAAAACAAGAGAAATATCATATTGTTTGCAATTGAGTACTTTCTCTGTGCCTAAGCACCTTGCTAAGCATGTCACATGCATTCTCATTTCTTACAACAACCCTACAAGGTAGATATTATTATGAACCCCATTATTCAGTTGAGAAAAGTGAGGCCCAGATATACTGAATCCCTTGCCCTGGTCATCCAGCTAGTTAAGGGTTGGGATGGGAATTTTGAGCCCAGCGATGATTCCTGTTGACTGGTTCCATGTCACTGGAGAGCAGGGGAATGGCTGTCCTGGAGAGGCCCAGGCTTCCCCAGTGCATTGGCTGGCAGCGAAGGCAGTACTCCAGGACATTCAGATTCCTCAGATCTTCAGTGGGCCTGCCAAGTTGAATTTTAAAATGTTCTGGTGGAGGGTGGGGTGGAGAGGGTTTGCCTGCCCAGGAATATTTGCTTCTCTTCACCTCATTACTAGATTTGAAGAGGAGGAAAACCAAAAGTTGTCCGTGTTTTTTATTTTTGCTATTTTGAATATTTGGTCAGGGGTGGGATTGAAGCATCTAAAATGTAACTCTCCCCAATGGGCATAGTAAGAAACGCTATGACTCTGCATGACCTTTTGTCCAAAGAAGTCAGACGACTTCTCAAACAGTTCTTATTTTCTATTATATTACTCCCTCAGGGACTATAGTGGAGTGTGCTGCTTCGAGACCTGAGGAGACCCTTTAAGTTGTCTAAGTCTTTGCCTGCTCTTTCTGGCTAGAGCAAGCACTTCACCAACATTTGAAGAAAAAAACACGTGGTCAACTGACTTCTCTCTTTGTTTAAATTGGCATTTACCTAAATTAGTATTTCAGGCATAGCCTCCAGTTCAAAAGACTGTTGTTTATGCTACTGGGCATAATTTAAATGAAAACAACCCTCAAGGGCATAGTAAAAGCAAATTAGCACTTCATTCATAGTCCCGTTGATGAGTTAATGTGCAGGAGACATTTAGTGCAATGTCTGCTATAGGAATCGTGATTCCTCTTCTCAGCTTTTCTTTAACAAATAAGTTGTACCTCTTCACTTCCCATTGACCAATAACTACACATAAGAAAGACCATTACTGAGCTCCCACTTGGTGCCAGCTCTGTACAAGAAGCTTCATGAGTGGCCTCCTAAGACAGTTTGCAAATACCTCATGAGGGAGCAGAGTGACCTTTCCAATTTATCATTATTTTTAGTTCCATCCTATTAGATTACTTTTGGTATATGTTTTATAATGCACATATTATGTTATTCAGTAATGCCTGAATCTGATTACTAAGCAGATGTTCTTTTATTTTTTTTAAATGATGGGATGTGTGGGTAAAATCACTATCCTACATTCATTAGCTCAGTATTTGAATAGCACTAGACCCCCAGAGGTTGCAAAGTGCGATACCTCCAGTTCAGAAAGTAAGTTGGAGGGTGAAGCTGGCTGAATGGACAGTGGCTCAGTAGAGAGCACACATCCCATGTGAAGGGGCAGCTGCTGCCAGCCTCCAGCCACCCACTTCAGCCAAGTGCTGCCATGTGGAAATGGAGACCCAGCTTGGCCCGATTGTCAGGTTTTTCAAGAGAAACTGAAAAGTTAATTTTGTGTGTGTGAAATACTACAATTTACATTTAAATATAACTTTTAAAAGAAACACTGGGCTTGCCCTAAAACTCTACATCTGTTGGTCAGAGTTTGCCCATGGACCAACAGTTAGCAACCTCTAAACTGGATATTATAACAGAAAGATTTCCATGGTTAAATCTGGGAGATTGCAACAGAATGAGGTCCTTCTTGATGTTCCTGAAGCAAGTCAGTATATTACGTGCTCTGAGAAGTAGTGGAAGAAGGAAACCTTTTCACCTTTGTTTAAAACTACTGCTCTCCAAAAACCATTTGCTGGTGGACCCTCAGTTCTCTCCCTGTAATGATAATCTTCAGAAGCGCCTTTGCTTACGAATATACACTGAGGAACACTGCACATGCAATCCTGCCAATAAGTATGCAAAGTAAGTGCTTTCTTTCTTTTTTTTAATGGGGAGGCACCGGGAACTGAACCCAGGTCTCCAGCATGGCAGGCAAGAATTTTGCCACTGCACCACCGTCACACCACCCTAAGTGCTGTATTTTTATTCCTGTTTCATACACAAAAAACATTTGAGACTCTGATGGGTTAAGGAAATTGTTCAGGATTATACAGTTGGTGGGGAACCAATGCTGTCTCTGACTATAAAGCCAAAACGGTTCCTCTGTGTTTCAAAAACAGCCCTGTAAAAAGGGCCTGTCAATTTTGCTCTTCCTATGGCTTCTAGCAATTTCAGGATTCTGAAGGACTATTGGTTCTTTGGTAGGACTGTCTATTTTTAAAAAAACATTCTGTAGAAATCTATCAAATGACACTGGTTCCACAAGCCACCTAGGCATGGAGGTCTCATCTTATGGCCCCACATGCTCTGATTAGCATCACCTCCCTTGGGAAAGCCTTGTGGAGTGGGGCCCTGGCCTGAGTGTTCTGAAACGGCCCTTCTGGCCTCTCCTCTCTCCCTGGCTTAGGGCTCATCTCTCTCCCTCCTCGCTGAACTCTGTCACCTTTTTCCCCACCCAACACCAGTCCAGCTGCAATTCAGCCTTGGCCAGTTTCCTCTGCAGCCACCGCAGAAGGCAACCAGAGCCAGAGCGGAGGGAGGGGCAGGTCAGGGCCCTGCTTGGACAGGGAGGAGGAGATCTTGGAGGGCCTGCAGGGTGGGGTGGGTCCTGGAAACAGGCTGAGGGACTGGGGTGGGGTCATGGTTGAGGCCAAGAAGGAGCAAAGGCGGTCGGAACTGCAGCCCCTTCACAACATTTGGGCACCAGATGCAGATGGAGGGCTGCCATTTGGACAGCCTTGAGCCAAATCCCATTCCCAGGAGTGAGGTATCCCTGTTGCATCTTGGAAGATTACCACAGAGGATCCTTCACCCCAAAAGGGTAATTTACCCCTCCCTTGGCAATCACTTCCAGGCTTAACTAACCAGCCTTAATGGGAGAAAGTTCATCCTCGGCTCACAAAGAAACTCTTCCTGCTGCATTTCCTTTCTTTCCTTTCAGGGACTTTTCAGAGGTCTGGGAAGAACGTGAGTCTCCGCCCTCCCCATATAAGCCTTTGATAGAATTGAGGGCAACAGAGCAGAGAAGCTAAGAGCATCAGAATGAACTGATTTTGGGTCCCAGAGAATTAACTAGCTGTGTGTCCTTGGACAAGTTACTTAACCTCTGTAAATGCGGTATAAAAAAATAAAATAAAAGTAGTGCCTCCAAGAGAAATGAAACTATATATCCACAAAAAAGCATGTACATGAATGTTCACAGCGGCATTATTTCTAATAGCTAAAAAAGTGGGACAACCCTAATGTCCATCGATTGATGAGCAGATAATGGTAACATGGTATATCCTTATGATGGAATATTTTTCAGCAATGAAGAGGAGTGGAGTATTGATGCACGATACAACTTGGACGGACCTTGAGACATTACGCTACATGAAAAAAGCCAGTTCGAAAGATCACATATTATGGGCTTGCATTTATATGAACTGCACAGAATAGGTGCATCTACAGAGATAGAAAGTAGATTAGTGGTTACCCTAGGGCTGGTAGGGGAGGAGGTGAGGGGAAGAAATGGGGAATGACTACTAACGGCTGCAGGGTTTCTGTTTCGGGTGATGAAAATGTTCTGAATTCAGATGGTGGTGATGGTTGCACAACTTTTTGAATAATAAAACTCACAGAATTATCCACTTTAAATGGGTGAATTGCATGGTAAGTGAATTACATTTCAATAAAGGTATTACGTAAAAAAAAGGAGAAGGACAGTAGTCATGGGATACGCGTCATACAGGTTTTTGTTTTTGTTTTTGCTTTTTTGTGGTTTTTTTGGCATGGGCAGGCTCCGGGAATCAAACCCGGGTCTCGGCATGGCAGATGAGAATTTTCATATGGTTTTTGTGAGAAAAAATTACATAACACCTGTAAAGTGTTAAGCACAGTGGCTGGTCCATGATAAGCAATCAATAAATGTTATCTTCAATAATAATAATTATGATAACAATACTAAAATATAGTTACTATGATTATAGCATTTATTATCATATAAATAGTATTTATATTTGATATAACCTATCATATATTACTATATGTTAGATATGTAATTTTAAAATGAAATGATTTTTTAAAAGAATAATTCTTTTCACCCACTGTCTTCTCATCCTCCTAAAACTTCCAGATTTTGGAACAGCCTCCAATTCTTTGAATATCTTTTTATCATGTTATATAAAGTGTAATTTA
>PVIY010053323.1:0-14738 GCA_004026745.1 Myrmecophaga tridactyla | reverse complement strand
TCATTGTGATAGAGTACATTAGTTCTGGTTCATGAAAGAACTTATTGATATTTGTATGGTTAATCACAGTCATTATCCACAATAGGATTCACTGTGTTGTACATTTCCATGCTTTAACCTCAACTTTCCTTCTGCGGAATACATTACTCTAAACATCCACTTTCCACCACATTCAGACAAAATACAATACATTATTTATTCTCATAATAACATGTTACCATCACCTGTATTCGTTTCCATGTAGTTATGTTTGACCTAGGTAAACATTTTGCACATATTAGCAACCATTCCACATTCTTAACTTCATTATTTTCCCTTATATCCTATATTCTATATTTTGTGTCTCTATGTCTACTTATTATAATTCTCTCATATTATTGTTTCCCATTTATTTGACTTAAAATACTGTCCTAAGGTTCATCCATGTTTTCACATGCTTCAGGACTTCATTTTTTCTTACTGCTGAATAATATTCCATCATATGTTTATATCACATTTTCTCCATCCACTTACTCATTGATGGACACTTGGGTTGTTTCCATCTTTTGGCAATTGTGAATAATGTTGCTATAAACAACACTGTGCAAATGTCTCTTCGTGTCCCCACTTCCAGATCTTCTGTGTATATTCCAATATTTGGTTTTCTAAAGCTGCCAGAATGCAATATATCAGCAGTGATCTGGCTTTTAACAATGGGAATTTATTAGCTTAAAAATTTACCATTCTAAGCCTATGAAAATGTCCAAATTAAGGATGATACCTCATCTGAAGAAAGGCTTTACAACAGACAGTACATATAGGAACCTCTTTTACACAGGAAGGCACATTACCAACATTTACTGCTTTCCTGGATTTCACTGTTTTCACTTTGTGGTTCCAGAGACTTCCTTTCTCCACTGCACTGAGTTCTTTTTCTCTCTAAGCTCTCTCAGCCCTTTCTCTTCTTTACCCTCTCATTTAGGACTGTCAGAAAAGGTTTAAGACACACCTTGAATTGGCTGAGTTACGTCTCATTGAAATAACCTACTCCCAAAGCCCCAGCAATAATAGGTCTGCAACCACAGGAATGGATTAAAAGAACGTGGACTTTTCTGGGTGCATAACAGTTTCCAACCAGTACATTCCATGCTCTGCACACCCAAAACGCATGTTCATTCCATATGCAAAGTACAATCATTTCATTACAATAACTCAAATGTTCTAAATCATTTTGTAACAATATTAAGTATACAGTCTCATAAATATCAATTACATGCATTGTCTTAAAGCAAAATTCTGCTCTAGCCATGAACCTGTGAAATTTAGAACATGCAATCTGCTTCCAATATACAAAGAAGGGACATTCACAAGTTATTTCCATTTACATAGGAGGAAACAGGAAGGAAAATGGGTCAGATACCCAAAGAGATATGAAAACATTCAGCACATTCTTCATTAGATATCCAGGTCTGTAGGACATCTATAGAATGATGTTTATCCTCAAGGTTTGATAGAACAACAGCCTCAACCTACCCTAGGGCTTATAAAGAGGCTCTGCACTCTCCCGGTCTGAGGTTCCCTGAGTTTAGATCTTGGTATCAGTGGTGATGCCTAATGTGCTGATTTGAAAGGATTATGTTCCCAAGAAAACCCACGTTTTAATCCTGACTGATCTTGTGGAGGCAGCTGTTTCTTTTAATACCTATTCAGCACTGTAGGTTGGAGATTTGATTAGATGATCTCCACGGAGCTGTGGCACAACAAATTGTGGGCATTAGACTTTGATTAGAGGGAAATGTAACTCCACCCACTCCATGTGGGTTTTGATTTGTTTACTGGGATCCTTTAAAAGAGGAAACATTTTGGAGAGAGCTGGCAGTGCCAGGAGGCCAAGAGCTCATGCAGCCAGAGACCTTCGTAGGTGAAGAAGGAAAGCACTCCTTTGGGAGCTTCATGACACAAGAAGCCAGGAGATGACACTAGTAGATATCCTCACGTTTGCCATGAGCCTTTCCAGATGAGACAGAAACCTTGAACTTCAAGGACCTTTCTTGAGTGAAGATAACCTCTTATTGGTGCCTTAATTTGGGCATTTTTTATAGACTTAGTTGAATTGGGATATTTTCATAGCCATGGAACTGTAAACTAGCAACTTAAATTTAGAACTGTGAACTAGCAACTTAATAAATTCCTCCTTTATAAGCCATTCAATTTCTGGTTTATTGCATTCTGGCAGCTCGCAAACTGGAACAATTTCCTTATCTTTTTATTGTTGAGTTGTAGGATTTCTTCCTTCCTTTCTTTCTTTTCTTTTTTACATTGACAAGCAGCAGGAATCAAACTCGGGTCTCCAGCATGACAGCAGGATTTTTTTTATACTCTGGATATTAGAACCTTTCCAGACCTGTTGTTTCCAAAATTTTCTGCAAGTGAGCTGGCTTCCTTTTCACCCTTTTGACTAAATTCTTTGACATGCAGAAGTATTTAACTTTGCAGAATTCCCTATCAATTAGTTCTTTCAACATTTGGGATTTAGGTGTAAATGCTAAGAGACTACCACCTATCACTATATTTTGAAGATGTTTCCCTACATTTCTTATAGTAATCTTATGGTACTCAGAAATATGATGCTTCACAGAAAAGGCTGGAACCCTGTTGTGTCTCATTCCCAGGAAACCTTGATACTGATTACACCTCTTCATGAGTCCTGGACCTTTCTTGTTTGGGAAATCTGAATGGGGTCAATTCTATATGGGTAGACCCTTGTTCCAGAGCCAGACATCCAGGCAAAATTTACAAGAGGTGCTAAGGTGAGTGTTAAAATCTCTCTCATTGATGTCAACCTCACTCTAACACCAACATTAAAAAATAATGCAAGAAAAGAAAATTACAGAACAATTTCTCTAATGAATAAAATTTCAAAAATCCTCAGCACATTATTTGCAAATCAAATTCAGTAGCAAATGATATCTGAGTTAGCTTAGCCATAGGCATACACTTAAATAAAGTATCCATATAATCACTGTAAAGCTTGTGTTTGTACAGTAAGTTTCAAAAACCAATTTAAAATTAAGGCAGCAAGGAAAAAATATCTATGTATTCAGACAGTAAAGTTCTTAAATTCTAAGTATTAAATATGAACAGAGATACCATTTGATCAGCTTTCAAAACTCTCGGTGTTCTCAAAATATCAAGTGAAAAGCTCTTTCAAATATCTGCATTGCTCTAGTAATGACCTATGATAATAAATATTTTCCTGATTTCAGGAAAATGTGGAGATGCAAATATTTTATTATTAAAATATGGAAATTGTAACCACCTAAAATGAATATATAATTTAGCTTACCCATAGGCATATTGAAAAATCTAAGTAATCATTGTAAAGCCTGTTTGTACAATATGTTTCATAAAACAATTTAGAATAAAACTAGGAAAAGTATCAGAGTTACTTGAAATCTAAATATTAAACAGTATCATAAATGCCATTTGATTAACTTTCAAAATTGTGTGCATTCTCAAAATATCAAATAAAATGTTATTACAAATATCAACTTTGCAACAGTGGTGATCTATGTTACTAAATATTTTCAAAATTTTTATTTCAGGAATTTATTTTATCTAATATTACTTTAACTTCTTATAGTTTTTTAAACTATTTTTTAGTTATAAAATATAACAGATCTGTATGCAAAGAAAAGAAAGAAAAAGAGCAACACTTTTCAAAGCACACTTCTGTAATCAGCTGCAGAACAGTTCCTGAGTTTGTCATGGGCTTCCATGCCCTCAACTCAGATTTTTCATTCTAACTGCTCCAAAACACTTGCAGTTTTATCAGAGTCATAATAATGGAATCATACAGTATCTGTCCTTATGTGTCTGACTTTTTTCACTCAGCATTATATCCTCAAGGTTCATCCACATTGTCATATGTTTTGGGACATATATTCTCAAGGTTCATCCACATTGTCATATGTTTTGGAATATTATAAATGCTGCATAATAGTCCATTGTATGTATATACCACATTTTTCTGTATTCTCATCTGTTGATGGGCATCTAATTTATTTCAATCTCTTGGTAATTGTGAATAGTGGTATTATGTATGTCAGTGTGAAAATGTCTGTTCATGTCACTGCTCTCACTCTTCTGGGTATATACTGAGTATTTGCATTGCTGGGTCAGAGAACAACTCAATATTTACTTTTCAGAGGAATCACAAAACTGATTTTCACAGTGGCTGAGACCAATTAGGGTTTATCTGAGCTATGCAAGGGTGGTTCAGCATAAGAAAAGCAACTAATGTAATACACATTAATCAATTGAAGGGGATAAATGACATGATCATCTCTACTGTTTTAGAGAAGACATTTTACAAAGTCCAGTACCCTTTCTTGATATAAACACTTAGAAAAATGGGACAAGAAAGAAATTCCCTTAACATGGAAAATTGCATATCTGAAAATCCTACAGCTAACATCATACTCAGAGGTGAAAGACTGATATCTTTCTTTGTAAGATCTGGAAGAAGACAGGGATGTCCATTGTCACTACCGTTATTCAAATTTGTGCTGAACCTGATTACTGGTGCACTGAAGCAAAAATATTGGGTGGCTTTGCATGTTGGCTGCAATAGTGTCTGTTCTAGTTTGCTAGTGGGTGGACTGTAATATACCAGGAACGGAATGGCTTTTATAAAGGGGAATTTAAT
This sequence comes from Myrmecophaga tridactyla, assembly GCA_004026745.1. Taxonomy (NCBI): domain Eukaryota; kingdom Metazoa; phylum Chordata; class Mammalia; order Pilosa; family Myrmecophagidae; genus Myrmecophaga; species Myrmecophaga tridactyla. The sequence continues at coordinate 10,051 of PVIY010053323.1, read as the reverse complement.
ACATTGCTAGTTTACAGTTCTAAGGCTGAAAAAATATCCCAATTAAAGAAACTGTACAAAAATACCCAAATTAAGGCATACAGGGAAAGATACCTTGGTTCAAGAAGGCTAATGAAGTTCTTGGTATTTTCCCCACCGGACAAGCATGTGGCAAACATGGTCGTATCTACTAGCTCCCTCACCAGGCTTCTCGCTCCATTAAGCTCCTTGGCAGCATTCTCAATCTTCATCTCCTAGGGTTGCTGGCTGGTGGACTCTGTTGTTCTCTCACCATTCTGTCTTGGTTCTGTAGTTCTCTCCTCATTCTCAAAAGGAATTCTCTCCAAAATGTCTCGTTTTTATAGGATTCCAGTAAACTGATCAAGATTCATGTAGAATGGCAGGAGCTGTGTCTCCATCGAATCAAGTTTAATTCCCACATTTAATTGATTCACATCTCCGTGGAGATAGCCTAATCAATTTTCCAAGCTATAGCCTGAATAGGGATTAGAAGAAACCATTGCTCCCAGAAGATTGATTAGGATTAAAACATGGCTTTTCTAGGGTACATAAATCCTTTCAAGACCCCATGGAAGGATGTGTGTCTGGGTCCCTACATCGGGAATTTACCTAAGGCAGAGAAGCATAGAAGATAGTATGAGGGGAGCTATGGAGCAAAACATGCTGAAAGCAAGACTACAATGACGAAACCAAGTACAGGAGTTGATCTGAGATTTTCACTGCTTCTGGGACTGAGTGACTGTAATAAAACAAAGAAGCCAGCCATGGACACAGGGAAAGGAAATTGGGAAAGAAATTCCTTTCCAGAAGGTGAAATATTTGTGCATATTGGGTAATCTTTGAAAGCTGCTATGGCTTCCAAGTGAAAGAAATAGACTCAGAAAGAACCCTAAAAGAAGCTAACTGGTCAAAAAGGGCTATTCTAACATTTAAAAATAAACTGGACTGTGTTGAAGAAAAGACTTAACATGCAGCCAATTTACATTAAAATCTTAGATTAAAGGGAGAGTTTGACTACCAGTTACCCATAAAAATATCAAAGTGCCAAGACATCAATAGAAGATTTTAAGACATATAAAAAACAGGAAGACATGACTCATTGAATAAAGAAAAAGCCAAAAGAAGAACAGATATTGGAAAATCTAATTAAAGACATTAAGTCAGCTTTTTAAAATAAATTCAGTGAGTTAAGGAAAGACATGGATACTGAACTAAAAGGAATTGAGAAGATGATGCATCAAAAAAAGGAAGAAGTGGAATTTTTCAAAAGGAATCTACCATGAATTTTTTGGATGAAACAATGTCATAATGGATAGTGCAAATATGCAAAATGTGTTCAATAACAGATTAAAATAAGTAGAAGAAAAATCACTGAACTAAAGACAGGATTTTTAAAAAGTGAGAAGAGTATAAGGGATATGCTGGGACAATATGATGAATACCATCTTCCTGACAAACAAAGCTATGCTAGTTTGTTAGCTTTAGACATTCCCTATAAAAATTAGTACAAGAAGTTTTTCAAGTTGTAAGAAGAGGATATTAGGCAGTAGTTCAGAGGCATCTGAAAAATAAACATCTAGGTAAATGTAATTACATGGGAAAGTATAAGTTCCAGTGCCATTGTTTTCTCCTTAAGTAATTCTACTTATTATTTCTTACAATATCCAAAATACAAATACATAAGTAATAATCATATTTCTATGATATTGGGTATGAAATATATAAAGAGAATCTATTTGCAAGGAAACAAGGGGGAAGGGGGATGAAGGAGTACACATTATGTATGCAATTGAGGTTAAGTTTGTCATTTTAAACTGTTGTTTTATTTTTTTATAAATAAAACATTTAATTTATAAATAAATTTAATTTATAAATAACATTTAAATTTTTTTCAAATGTTAAATATAAACCCCATGGTGACGACAAGGAAAATATCTAAAATATACACAGAATAGCAAATAAGAAAGGGAACAATTTATATCACTATAATAGATCATCTATTTACAAAGAAAGGCAGCCCTGGAGGAAATGAGGGGGGGAAATGTACAATGTAAAAGAGCAGGTGATAAAATGACTCAAATATGTCTTGTCTTTCCAGTAATTAACTGTATGTGAATGATTTAAACTCTCTATCAAAAGACAGATATTGGCAGAATGGATGAAATCTATAGTCCACATATATACTGTTCATAAGAGGGAAAACTTAGGCCCAAAGACAGAAGTAGATAGACTATGAAAGTATGGAAAAATATTTCAATGAAATTTTATCCATGAGAGTTTGTGTGGCTATAGAAATACCTGATACAAAAGTCAGTTATGGGACACAATGAAAGGGAGTACCCATTGATATGTACATCAATATACTAAGATTTAACAATTATAAATATCTATAAATCTAATCACAGTGAACAAAAATTATGAAGTAAATATTGAGTAAACTTAAGGGAGTAATAAGTGGTTGGTGTCTTCAATACACTCTTTCCACTGACGAAGCAAACATCAAGACAGAAGTTCAATAAGGAAATAGAAGATCAGGCAAAACTATAAAGATTCAGACCTAACAGACATTAACAGAATATTTCAACCAAAAATAGTTAAATACATATTATTCTTAAGTACATATGGATCATTTACTGGGATAGGCCACATTGAAAATAACAACATGAGTATCAATAAAGTTTAAAAAGGTTGAAATTAGGCAAAGCCTCTTCTCTGCCCACAATGGAATGAGTTAGAAATCAATAAGAGAATTAAGTAGAAAATAAACAAATATGCTGGATTTAAACAGCAAACTCAAACAAACAAGGGGTTGAAAAATAAATCACAGTGGAAATCTGGAAATATCTTTAGCCACATGAAAAATAAAACACAATATACCAGAACTTACAGGATGCAGCAAAATCAAGGCTCAAAGGAACATTTATATTTGTGGATATCTATATGAAAAAAGAAGAAGAACCACATCAATAACCTATGTTCACATCTGGAAAAACTAGAAAAATAGGGGCAAATGAATCTAAAGCCCATAGAAAGAAAGAAATCATAAAGATCAGTGTGTTGGAGATCAATGAAGTAAACAACAGAAAAACAATTGAGAGAAACAATAAAGCTAAATGTTGGTTCTTGGAAACAGTCAATAAAATTGTAAAAAAATAACTCAACTAAAAAGAAAAGAGAGAGAGGAAACAAAATAATTAAATCCAAAAGGAAATGGGGATATTAATATATATTGTTGAAATTAACAGAATTATAAATGACTACCATGTGTAATTGTATGCTAACAACCTAGATAATATAGAATAAATGAAAAATTCCTAGAAATACAACTTAACTATATTGATTAAAGAATAAATAGGAGATCCCAGTGGATCTATAATAAGTTAAGAGATTCAATCAGTAATAAAATCTTCTTGACAAGAAATGTTCAGGACCATATAGCTTCAAGAGTGTATTCTATCAAACACTCAAAGAAGAATTACTCCAATAATTATGAAATCCATTGAAATTGAAGAGGAGGGAACCCTTTCTAATTCATTCTATGAGGTAACATTATTGTGAAACAAAGGAAACTTAATAACATAATAAGAAAGGAAATTATGGGTATATTTCCCTCATGAATATAAATGCAAATATTCTCAGTAAAATACTAGAAATTATGTGGGGCAAGATGGTGGTGGTATAAGGAATGGGGAACTCAGTTTTCCTCTAGAGTAGCTAGTAAATAGCCGGGAACTGAAACAACTATATGTGGGACACCCATGAATGGACACACATAGTACAACAGTCTGGAATGGATAGAAGGACCAAGGTCACATGACAGAACTGTAAGTAAGTCTCCCAAACTGTAGGTGCTGATGCCCTTCAGCCGATGGCATGGCAAGTTCTTTTAGAGAGGCACTGCTCTAGTTTGCATTGTTTCAGAATGCAATATACCAGAAACTGAGTGGTTTTTAAAAAGAGGAATTCAATAAATTGCTACTTTATAGTTCTAAGGCCAAGAAAATGTCCCATTTAATACCAGTCTATAGAAATGCCCAATCAAATACATCCACCCAGGGAAAGATTCTATTGTTCAGGAAGGCCGATAATTTCAGGGTTTCTCTCTCAAGTGAGAATGCACATGGCAAAAACAGTTAGTGTTTCTCTCTCAGCTGGAAGGACACATGGTGAACACAGGTTAATCTGCTAACTTTCTCTCCTGGCTTCTGGTTTCATGAAGCTCCCCAAGAGGTGTTTTCCTACTTCATCTCCAAAGGTCACTGGCTGGTGGACTCTCGGCTTTGTGGTACTGCAGAATTCTCTGCTCTCTCTGAATCTCTCATTCTCCAAAACATTTTCTCTTTTATAGGACTCCAATAAACCAATCAAGACACACCCAAAAGAGTAGAGACATGTCATCACCTAATCCAGTTTAACAACCACTGTTGACTAAATCACATCATCCAGGGAGATGATCTGATTACAGTTTCAAACATGCAGTATTGAATATGGAAGTGGGATTTTTATTAAAACATGGCTTTTATAGGGGGCATACTTCCTTTCAAATGAACACACACACCTTGTGGGAAAAAGAAGCAGTTTTTACCAGGAGAAAGGGAAAGTAGCTCAACCAAACTCCAATTGTGGTTTCAATGAACCAATTTGGACTACTGAAACAAGCTTCAAGCACATATAAAGTTAGAACAAGCAGGAAACTAATCCCGAGGTCTATTCAAACCTGGGGGGGGGGGATGATGGAAAAGGGAAAAAATAACCTAGGGCATTTTGGAGTCTGCTGAGATTAGAATGCCTGAAAAGGGTTGTGCCCAAGGAAAAGGGGCACATAATTCTGGGTACCAACTCTGGCTCTTCATTGGTGAACCTGGGGGTCTAGAGACAAGCTCTGAAAAAGAATCTTTAAAACTTTTTAAAAGCAGCCCATTAAAGAAAGTTTCAGACATTTTCTATTGTCAGCACAACCCAGACAAGGGCAGAGTTAAGGTATGTCTGAGAGACAAAATAACTAGGGAAATGAAGGAGATAATTTCCAAAAGGGTCTATCTTTCCCCAGAAAATGGAGGGGAGCAAATCCCAGCACAAGTGATGGCTTCATTCAGACAATTCAGACACAAGTGCTGGAAAACAGAAACAGCTTAAGTGTGCCTTTTAAATCAGTCTGTCACAATCACATCTCTGGCAGGAACAAGGTCTGCTAAAAACTATAGCTATTGAAAAATTCACTGTATGCCAGTGGGGAACTGTGTACTGACATGCTCCACTTGCTGGGCAGGATCATAAAAGCACAGAATTAAGAGGCTTCACAGGAAAGACTGAAAAATCTACAGGGTTTCATTCTCAGGAAAATTGATATGGATTATATCCTCTTGCTGAGATGTGGGACTGTCTAGTCTGGCAAAATCTGATGGGAGTCAATCACACCTGGGGAATCTCCTCAAAACCACACAAAAAACAATAGCAACAACAAAAATACCTACAAAGACAAACAACAAGAAAATCCTAGTTAAAAGAGAGAAAATGTACTCCAGAATAAACTAATCTAGAAAATGAGATTAGTTTCTGATTTTCATGAGTCATGCTAGGAAGCATGAAGATATGGACCAGTCAAAAGAACAAACCAATACTGAAAATGAGAGACAGGAATTGAAAAATTAACTAAAGATGTTCAAGCACATCTTTGAAATCAAATCAACAAATTCAACGAAGATATGCCAAAGAAATGAAGGACATAAAGAAGGCATTCGGAAACCATAAAGATGAATACAAAGGTTTGAAAAAAAGTGGCAGAACTTATGGGAATGAAAGGCACAATAAAAAGATGAAAAACACAATGGAGGTATACAACAGCCAACTGGAAAGAGCAGGAGAAAGGATTAGTGAACTAGAGGATAGGACATCTGAAATCTGACACCCAAAAGCAAATTTAGGGAAAAGAATTAAAAATATGGTCAAAGTCTCAGGGAACTGAATGACCACATGAAACACGTGAATATGTGCATTATTGGTGTTCCAGAAGGAGAAGAGCAGGGAAAAAGTGCAGAAAGAACAATGGAGTAAATAATCACTGAAAATTTCCAAACTCTTAGAAAAGACATAAAATTACATACCAAGAGGCACATTGTACTTCTAATAGAATAGATTCAAATATATCTACCCCAAGACACATACCTAACAGACTGTCATTCCTCAAAGACAGAGAGAGAATTCTGAAAGCATCAAGAGAATAGCAATCCATCAGATACAAATGAAGTTCAACAACACTATGTGCATATTTCTTAGCAGAAACTATGGAGACAAGAAGACAGTAGTATGATATGCTTAAGATAGTGGAAGAGAAAACCTGCAAACCAAGAAATCTGTATCTGGCAAAATTGTCCTTCAAAAATGAGGGAGAGTTTAAACTATTTTCTGACAAACAGAAACTGAGAAAGTGTTGAGGAAGATACCCGCTCTACATGAAATACTAAAATGTGCCCTGCAGTCACATAGGAGAACACAGGAGAGAGAGATTTGTAGAAGTGTGTAGAAATGAAGACTATCAGTAAGGGTAAAAGAAAAGAAAAAAAGAGATGACACAGATAATCCAGAATGATTGTTAATGGATTAAATTCCTCAATCAAAAGACACAGACTGGAAGAATGGATTAAAAAATCAGGGCCCATCTCTACAAGAGACCCACTTTAGATATGAGGAGAAAAATAGGTTGAAAGTGAAAGGTTAGAAATAGTTATTTCATGCACATAATAACCAGAATATAGCTGTTGTATCTATAGAAATATGGAAAAATTAAAATCAATGCAAATTAGGGTGTATAGGTAACAGCAGCTTTGTAGTATTCTTCCATCAATTGTAATAAAAATTTCTGCTGCTCAGATGTAACCACTCTCGAGTTAAATGTCAATAAATGGGGGTTTTAAGAGAGGTGTATAGGATTCATGATAGTGTTGTTTTTTCTCCTTTTAATGTTTCTCTTTTTTAATTCTCATTTTCCCCTCTTCTTTCTTAGCTGAAGAAATGGAAGTTTCTCACATTAATTGTGGTGGGAAAGGCATAGATATGTGATTATACTGGGAGTCACAGAGTGTTTACTTAGGATGGATAGCATGCTGTGTGAATTAAACTGTGAAAATAAAGACAAATATTCAAGTGCAGGAGAAAATGTGGAGAAAATGGTGTACTTATTCACTATTGATGGGGAAATAGGAAGATCCATCTCCTCTGGAGGGCAGTGTGGTTGTTCCACAGGAGACCGAATACAGCATTGTCATGTGATCCTACAAACCTGTTATCAGGTAAGTATTTGGAAGAACTGACAGCAGAGAACTGAATGGCCATTTGCACACTGGTACTTATGGCAGCAATGTGCACAGCTTGCAATAACTGAGGTGGCCTAAGGGTACATTGACTGATGAGTGGAAGGGTGAACTGTGATGCACAGTTAAAACAATGAATACTGAGAAGCTGCAGGAGAGAATGCAGTTGTGAGGTATTCAACTAGGTGAATGAACATTGATGTCATTATGCAAAGTGAAATAAGCCAGAAAAGAAAAGACAAATATATTAAAGCCTCAGCAATATGAACTAACTATATAATCGAACTTTTAGAAGTGAATTAGAGAGCATAGATTACCAGGCTATAGAATGAGAGTGGAGATTGGGCAACCAACAAGTAAGGAGTATAGAATGTTCATTAAGACTTACTGTAAATTTTCCTAAACTCTAAGCTCTTACAGCAGTCACATCTATCCCTGAATTTTAATTGTTAGTTCTAAATCATGAGATGCTCAGTATTTTGTATATAACTTGGTCATTCCACAGAATTTTGTGTATCTTTGTGACAACTGACATTCAGAGTTAGAGTTCTGCAGCTCTGAAAGTCAGCATTATCCCAAATAACAATTGCTAATGAAGCTGCAAAAAATCTGATTTAAATTAGTAATAGGCATGAAGTCAATCTGCTTAGGACTAAGTTAATCATAATACAGGGTAAATGAAGATTTTGATTGCATTTTAGAATTTGAACTTCTGTGTGAGACTAAAGGAAGTGATGTTTGTTTTGTACACAATTCGTATGTTTCTGTAGCACACTATCTAATTTGACCTGCATGGTCAGTCTATACATACAACATAATTGCATGAAATCTTGAAAAGGGAATGAGATCTTGCTGTTCTGTATAAGGTAAGGTAATACCCTGATGCATTCCAGAGGAATTTGGGCAGAAATTTTTTTTAAAAAGTATTTGCAAAGTCTCCATTTGTAAAGTATTTGCAAAAGCTCCATATGAACATATGGAGCTTCCCCACCTGAGAATTCCTCATTTTCTCTCAAAAGTTGGGGACTACCAATTTAAAAAGCCAATCCTCACTCTTGTGGCTTGTCCTCATGAATTTTTTTCCTGCCAAAAAGAAACTAATCCTAATATATATACACACATACATACATACATACATATACTTGTATACGTATATATATATGCCTAAGGGTCACCCTCAGAGAACTCTTTCATTGCTCAGATGTAGCCTCTCTCTCTCAAATAACTATGCAAATAAATTCACTACTCTTCTCCTCCCCCTCACACGTATGGGACATAACTCCTAGGGATGTACATCTCCCTCACAACATGAACATGAATCAAGGACACGTTATCCCTAGCTCTTGAGCAAAAGGAGGGAAGATTGAACAAAATAAAGTGTCAGTGGCAAAGAAAATTCAAATACAGTTGAGAGGTCATTCTGGAAGTTATTCTTCTACATCATATTGATATGCCCTTTCAGTTACTAGTATATTAGAATAGTTAGAAGGAAATACCTGAAACTGTTAAACTGCAATCCAGTAGGCTTGATTCTTGACGATGACTATATAACTATATAGCTTTCATCGTGTGACTATGTGACTGTGAAAACCTTGCGATTGACAAGGCCTCTATCCAGTTTAGAGGAAGATGATTTAAGAAAATAAGACCCCAAATAAGTAAATAATAGGGGGTAAGGGGAGGAAATATTTTGGTTGTTCCTTTTTATTTTAATTTTTTTGAAGTAATGAAAATGTCCTAAAATTATTTGTGCTAATGAACACGCAACTATATGATGATACTGTGAGCCATGGATTCATACTTTGGATGATTATATTGTATGTGTGTATAACTCAGTGAAATTGCATTAAAAACACTAGCAATTTGAATGAAAAAGCACCATAAAGGAAGTATACACCATGACCAATTATCTCAGAAATGCAAGTGTTCACCATAAGAAAATCAATCAAATGTGATACTCAAATTCACAGAATAAATGTGAAAATCAATTGATAATCTCAACTGATGCAGAAAATGCATTCAACAAAGCCAATGAAAATAACTAAGAATAATAGAAGTTAACTTTAACAACATGATAAAGAGCATATATGTAAAAAATGTTAATATTATACTCAGTGATGAAAGAGTCAATGCTATCCCTTTAGGTCTGGAAAAACACGAAGATGTACATTTTTACTATTGCTATTCATTATTTTACTGGAAGTACGAAGCACAAAAAAAATTAGGCAGAAGAATGAAATTATATTCATCTACATTCAAATGGAAGATGGAAAACTGTCTGTACTCAGAGAAGACATGATCCTTTATATAGAAATAGAAAACCATTCTGAAGAACACTTCTAGAGCTCATGAGTAAACTCAGTCCAATGTAAGCTCCAAGATTAAGATGCAAAATTGGTTGAGTTTTGTACACCCTCAAAGATCGTTCTTATCTGGAAGTTTTTAAAAGTTCATTCATCACAGAATCTAAAAGGGATACATAGGGAGAAATGGTGGAGCCTTCATAGAAGAGGTGAGAGAGCTGGTCCTTAAGGCATGAGGAACATCTATCTCTTAATGCAGAAGAGGGGGAACATTCCAGAAGAGGGGTCAGCAGGAACATTCTTTGTTGATTCAGTTGTAAATCCTTTGAAGGTGTCCTTAGTAGCCAGTAGAAAGAATGCGCACCCACACACTTGGAGTAACCAATTATTCCCTAAATCATTGGGAACCACTGGGAAAGAATTTGCTTTCAAAAGGGG
>PVIY010053322.1:0-14744 GCA_004026745.1 Myrmecophaga tridactyla | reverse complement strand
TTCTGATTTCATTTATGTCCCCAGCCCTCCTCCCTCTATCATTCTCACATGCAGCTTCATTCAGTATTTTAACATAATTACATTACAGTTAGGTAGTATTGTGCTGTCCATTTCTGAGTTTTTGTATCCAGTCCTGTTGCATAGTCTGCATCCCTTCAGCTCTCTAAATGTTTTTATAGTAAACTTTTCTTCCAGTCCCAGAAGGTGACCTCTTCTAACTGAGGTCAAGATGTTTACCTGTACTCTTGGTCCTGTTGCCTTCTGCCTCCTCTGGAACTTTGACACATCAATTTGTCACCCCTCTGCCCTAAATTTCCTACCTCTTCTTCTCTAAGTCTATCCAGGTTTCTGATGTTGCCTCCCTTGTTAAAAGATTCCCTTGATTAACATCTTCCTTTAGTTCTCAACAAATATGTCTTCTTCTCTTCTTGTGCAAACTGTCAGAATTAACTGTACTTTGTTTTCACTTCATCAGTTACTTTTTTTAAACTTTAATTTGCACTTATTTGAAGATGAATGTACTCTCGAGCCATACGTTTTTGTTTCTTCAGTTTCTTCTGGGATATGTTTTTCTTCTGTGCAACCTCCTGTTCTGGCTTAGGAACATTTGTTCTTTTTCAGTGAGGATCATCTTAGTGTGGTAAGGGGAACTTATGTATGGGTTAATCTGACCATGAGCTCTGTAAGTCCTGCAGCACATCTTAGGGGCTTTGTTCACCTGGATGTGCTCAATAACCAGAGAATCTACATCTAAACCTTTAAGTTCAGCATTACTGTCTGCATTTTTAAGCATATGCAAAAAAAAAAAAAAAATTCGACACTCTTTTTGGGCCACCGACCCTGCATCTGGCCCACTGTTTGGCCTGGGCACACCTACTAACACCACCGCTGTAATGACAGAATGGAACACATTGCTTCTGTAAAGTGACATCTTTCAGATACTTGGTGGTTTTTCGAATACACACACACTTGATGACCTGAGTCATTTCTTGGGTATTTTTAAAGTGAACACAAAGATTTGAACCTCTTGATTTGCCTGTTTTTGTAGGATTTTCTGAGTCAAGTGAATAGTGAACTACCTTAGGCCGCTTACAAGAAGTCCATTTACTTTTCAAGTTACTCAATTTGACTTCTGGCTCCACTATTCCATTAAAATGATTCAAGTTAAAGTTCCAAAGATCTCCAAACTGTTATATCCAATGGGGTGTCTAAGATCTTACTTTTTTGCTGTACCTCTGTTTCATTTAATGCAGGTTATTGAATCTCTTTCCTACCTTGGCTTTTATGTAGCCATACTCTCCTGGTTTTCCTTATCTCTATGACCCTTCTTCTATGTCTCTTGTGGATGTACAGTCCTCTCCTTTTGCCCCTTACCTTTTGGTGTTCCTCAAAGTTTCACTATTGGCTCAGCTGTTTTCTCATTCTACATATTCACCCTAGGTCAGTGCATTCACTTAAATTTTTTTTCTTTTAATTTTTGTAATATAATATATACACAAAGCAAAGAAAGAAAAAAGCAGTAATTTTCAAAGCATACTTCAACATGTGGTTACAGAACAGATCGCAGAGTTTGTCGTGGGCTACCTACTATTCCATCATCTCAGATTTTCCCTTCTAGCTGCTCCAAAACACTGGAGGCTAGAAGGAATATTAATATAGTGATTCAGCAGTCATCCTTGTTTATTAAATCCCATTTTCTCTGTTATACCTCCTCCTTTTTCTTTAATCCTTCACCCATTCCATAGGAATCTTTGGGGAATGCCTGTTCTGACTTTTTCATATTGAGAAAGTGTGTCCACACTGAAGGATGGGGGATGTAATTAATTGATGAAACTGGAGATGCTGGTTCCTCTGGGTTTCAGGATGTATCTGTCCTAGGAACCTTCTAGGGATTATATGTTCCAGGAAGACAAACCTAGTGTATGAAACCCTTATAGAGTCTCAGTTCAAGCTGTAGGTGTTCTTTTTTCTTTTTAGTTTTTAAAAATTTTAATTAGAAAAGTTGTAGGTTTTTAAATAAATAATATAAGAAGTACAGCATTCCCATATTACACTGCCCCAATATTAACAACACTTTGCATTAATGTGGCACCTGTGTTATAATTGATGAAAGGAGATTATAATTATGCTATTAATTATAGTCTATAGTTTACATTAGGGCACATTTTTTCCCATATACCACCCTGTTATTAACACCTTGCATTACTGTGGTATCTCTGTTATAATTGATGAAAGAATGTTATTATAATTTTACTATTAACCATAGTCCATAGTTTATATTAGGGCTTGCTGTTTGTGTTGCAGTTCTACGGTATTATTAATTTTTATTTTATTCTAGTAACATATACATGACCTAAAATTTCCCCCCTTTAAATGCATTCACTGAATTTACATTCAGTGCTATTAATTATAGTCACAATGTTTTACTGCCATCACATCATCCATTACTAGAACTTTACAGTCAACCCAAATAGAAATTTTATGCAACTTAAGCATTAACTCCCGATTCCCCACCCCCAACCCAGCCCCTGGTAATGTATATTCTAGATTCTGACACTTAGGAGTTCGCTTATTCTAATTATTTCATATCAGTGAGCTCAGATAATAGTGTCCTTTTGTTCTGGCCTATTTCATTCAACATAATGTATTCTAGATTCACCCACATTGTGGCATCAATCAAAACTTCATTGCTTATTATTATTATTTTTGCATGGGCAGGCACTGGGAATCGAACCTGGGTCTCCAGCATGGCAGGTGAGAATTCTGCCATTGAGCCAACTTCTTCCCACTACCCAGAACACCATTGTTTTTTAATGCAGATTAATATCTCATTGTATGTCTACACCACATTTTGCTCATTCATCCATCAGTTCATGGACAGTCAGGTTGCTTTCATCTTTTTCCAATTATGAATAAAGCTCTTGTGAATAATGGTCTGCTAATTTCTGTTCAAGTCTCTGCTTTAGATCCTTCTGAGCAAATACCAGTAGAAGGATTGACGGGTTTTATGGTAATTTGATACTTAGTTTTCCTAGGTGTTCTTAAGAAACAACAGGAGTAATACTGATTGGGGTTTAGCAAACCATGGCAATTAGCACTATCTAACTGAAGCTTGCATAACAACAGCTTCCAGAACAGCTGCTTAACTCCATTTGATCTCTCTTGGCCACTGACACCTTATTTTATTAAACTTCTTTTCCCCTCTTTGGTCAGGAAGGAATTGTGGATCCTACAGTGCCAGGGCCATCCTGGGAGTCATGTACCACATTGTCAGGGAGATTTTCACCCCTGAGCAGCAAAGAGACTTCCTGGAAGCAATTCTTATGCCTCTTTATGAATAGTCTTAGCTTCTCCCTTATAGAAATGTTTCATAAGAGCAAGACTCAAATCCAGAGGTTGACCTGTTTTCTTGGGAATCCCCAATGGTTGGGGGTGTACCAGGGGTTTCCCAGATAGGAGAGTTTAATAGTTCCATATATATATATATATATATATATATATATTTCCCCCTTCAGATCCTCAAGGGACTCCACCAATACCTTTTAATTATCAGCCCACCATAGTCTTAGATGTATCCTGGCACTACACCAAGCCATAGAGAATTACAAGGCCTCATTCCTGTTCTGGACTTCAGGTCTGGGCTGTTTAAATGAGCCATCCAGAAAGGCTGATTCAGACTATGTGTTACAGAAAATTTAGGTTCTAGATATAATAAACCTCTCTACCTTTGATCTCAAGCAGCAGCTGAAGGTCACTACACTATCATCTTTCCCCCGGCATTCTAATTTACCTTATACCTGATCAGATTGGCTCTGTTTTAAGCTCTAATTGAGGTCTGATCTCTTTCCTGGTTATTTTAACTGTTGTTATATATAGCTATACTAACTTTCAGGTCTGCAGCACTCCATTTCTGGGACCCTGGTATCAGAGAGCTACTCAAAGTTCCAGAGAAAGACCAGCTGATATACATATAGCTCAGTGTCTCAGAATCCAGAAATACATTCACAACCTCAGATCAAAAGTAGCTGCTATAAGGGCCCACAATGCAGGCTGTCATTTTTTTTTTATATAGAAGTATTTTCTGAGAGAGATCTTAGCATATGTGTTCTTTTGTTTCTGGTCTATTCTGCACAGCCCCTAGTCCCCAAGGTTTATTCAATTCATTGCGTGTCCCTCCACGTCCCTCCTTTTGGCATCAAATTGTATCATATAAATGTCTTACTGTTCGCCATTGAGCTTCTCAGTCATTGTATCCTTCAGCTCCTTTCATTTATTGGGTATCATGGATAATGTCCAAAATAAACAAACCATGTTTTATAGCATCTTTATTTGGTTGTACAATCAGCAGCACTCTTAATTTTAGACAGTTTTCATTGGTCCATAATGACAAAGAACTGGCAAACATAATGTTGCCAACTATCAAATCAAAACTACTCTTATCGCTTGTCTGCCTCTCCCACCAAGTTAATTGCCCCTGATTGTACTGTGGTACTGTTGACATTTTCCTGTTAATTATTGGCCATAGCATGTAGTGTCCCCCCCCCCCCATAACCTTCTACCATTGACTCTTTGTCCACTATTGAACCATTGAAATGGTTCATGTGAGAACTTATTTATAATCAGAAATTTAATCATCGAGATATATGGCACTATACATGCCCTTTCAGTCACATTTGCCTTCAATATGGCAATGTTAGTTATAAACCTGCTAATTAATGATCACTTCTATCCTTTCCCTTGCATTTAGATTCAGCTTCTTTGGGTAGCATTTTCTCCATTTTTAGTTTTTGTGTACCTCTAGGTCTGCTATATTCTACAGTGTAACCTCTGAGATTACTTTTACTAGAGTCATAATAATGAAATCATATAGTATCTGTACTCTTGTGACTGACATATTCCACTCAGCATTATGTCCTCAAGGTTCATCCAGTCTGTCATATGCTTTGGAACATAATTTCATCTTACTGCTGCCTAATATTCCATCATATGTATATACCACATTTTGTTTATCCACTTGTCTGTTGACGGGCACCTGGATTGTTTCCATCTCTTGGCAATTGTTAATAGTGCTGCTATGAACATCGATGTGCAATGTCTATTCGTGTCACTGCCCTCAACTCTTCTGGGTATATACCGAGTATTTGTATTGGCAGGTCATAGTGTAGTAGGCAGCCCCTGTTTGCCCAAGCCATTTTCCCTTGCAGCAGGCGGGCCCCTCACCCCTCCTTGCACATTTAAACTACCTCCTTTTTAAAAATTCTCCAAATTTCTCTGAGCAGTCAGAACTACATGTAAACAGGGTGTTTGCCGTGGGAATGGGTGAAACTGTATGTAGGCAAGATAAGACAAATTCCTGTAAATAAACCCCTCCGCTAACCGCTCATCCGCTTCTGTAAACCCAGCTTCGCGCCTTTCCCGATTTAAATCAGCCAATCATTTTCTTCCAACATCACCAGTTCATACCTTGTCTTTAACGCATCATCCTGTCTATAAAAGCTCTTGTAACCTTTGTTTTGGGGCTCATATTTTCGAGGTGACTCGGCTGGGCCTGGTGCGCAAGGATGAATAAAATCTTATCCTGAAACTCCGGATCCTCGGCCCAAATTCCTTCGGTGTTCTGCGTATCATTCCTGGAAGCTCTTGCAGAGCTTCGCTCCTAGTTTAGTGCAACAACAGGGCAACTGAATATTTAGTTTTCTGAGGAATTGCCAAAATGTTATCCACAGTGGCTGCACCATTATACAGTTCCACCAGCAGTGAATGAGTGTTCCAATTTCTCCACATCCTTCCCGACATTTGTAGTTGTCTTTTGGTTTAATAGCAGCCATTCTTATAGGTATGTGATATCTCATTATCATCTTAGTTTGCATTTCCCTTATAGACAGTGAAAATGAGCATCTCTTCATGTGCTTTTTAACCATCTGTATTTACTCTTCAGAAAAATGTCTATTCATATCCTCTGCCCATTTTATAATTGGGCTGCTTGTTCTTTAGTTGTTGAGCTGTATGATTTCTTTATGTATCAAGCCTTTATCTGATTTGTGGTTTCAAATATTTTCTCCCATTGAATTGGCTGCTTCACCTTTTTGACAGGCACAGAAGTTCTTGATCTTAAGGAGTTCCATTTGCCTATTTTTTCTTTTGCTGCTTGTGCGTTAGGTGTAAAGTTTCAGAGACTACCTCCTACTATTACATCTTGAAGATGTTTCCTTGTATTTTCTTCCAGAATTTTTATGTTACGGTCTCTTACATTCAGGTCTTAAATTCATTTTGAATTATTTTTTTATAGAGTGTAAGGTAGGGGTCCTCTTTCATTCTTTTGGCTATTGATATTCAGTTCTCCCATGCCCATTTATTGAAAAGACTACTCTGTCCTAGTTCTGTGGATTTGGGAGCCTTATCGAAGATCAAATGTCCATAAATTTGGTTGTTTATCTCTACACTCTTTATTCTATTCCACTGATTAATTCTTTTGTCTTTGTGCTGGTACCATGTTGTTTGACCACTGTGGCTTTATAATAAACTTTAAAGTCAGGAAGTGATAGCCCTCCCACTTTGCTCTTTTTTAGGATATCTTTAGCTATTCAGGGTCTCTTTCCTTTCCATATAAATTTGATAATCAGCATTTCCAATTCTTCAAAGTAGGTTGTTGGGATTTTGATTGGTATTGCATTGAATCTGTAGATCAGTTTAGGTAGAATTGACATCTTAATGACATTCAACCTTCCTATCCATGAATATGGAATATCTTCCCATATATTTGGTTCATTTTTTATTTCTTTTAGCAATGTTTAGTAATTTTCTGTGCGCAAGTTCTTAGAATCCCTGGTTAGACTTATTCACTTATTCCTAGATACCTGATTCTTCTGGTCAGTATTTTGAATGAAATTTTTTCCTTAATTGTCACCTCAGATATATCATTGCTTGTGTATAGAAACATTACCGATTTTTGTACATTAGTCTTGTATCCCACCACTTTGCTGAATTTGTCTATTAGCTAAGGTAGCATTGCCATAGATTTCTCACGGTTTTCTTAGCATAGGATCACATCACCTGCAAATAATGAAAGTTTTACTTTTTCCTTTCCTATTTAGATGTCTTTTGTTTCTTTCTCCTGTCTAATTGCTCCAGCTAAGACTTCTAATATAATGTTGACTAGTAGCCTTGGCAATAGGCATCCTTGTCTCATTCCCAATCTTAGGGGAAATGCTTTCAGTTTCTCCCCTTTAAGTATGATGCTGGCTATGGGTTTTCCATATATGCCCTTTTTGATATTGAGAAAGTTTCCTTTGATTTCTAATTTTTGAAGTTCTTTTTATTGGAAAAGGATGCTGGATTTTGTTGATTGATTTTTCAGCATCAATCAATATGATTAGGTGATTTGTCCTTTTAGATTTGTGAATGTGCTGTATTACATTGATTGATTTTCTTATGTTGAACCACCCTTGCATACCTGGTGTGAATCACACATGGCCATAATTTGTCATTCTTTTAATGTGGTGTTGGATTCAATTTGCTATAATTTTCTTAATAATTTTTGCATTTTTGTTAGTTAGGGAGCTTCATCTGTAGTTTCCCTTTCTTGCCTTTATCTGATTTTGGTGTTAGAGTGATGTTAGCGTCATAAGATGAGGTATGTAGCATTTCTTTTTCTGCAACTTTTGGAAGAGTTTGAGCAGGATTGTTGTTAGTTTTTTTGGAATGTTTGATAAAATTCTCCTGTGAAGCTGTCTGGCCCCGGGCCTCTTTGTAAGAAGATTTTTGATGAGTGAATCTCTTTACTTGTAATTGGTTTATTGAAATCTTCTATTTCTTCTCCGGTCAGGGTAGGTAGTTCTTGTGTTTCTAAGAACTTGTCCATTTCAATCTAAGTTGTCTAGTTTTTTGGCATATTGTTGTTCATAGTATTCTCTTATGATTTCTTTAATTTCTTCAGGATTCATGGTCAGGACCCCTCTCATTTCTAATTTTGTTTATTTGCATCCTCTTTTTTTCTTTGTTAGTCTTGTGAGGGGGTCCATCAATTTTATTGATTTTCTCAAAGAACCAACTTTTGGCTTTGTCAATTCTTTCTATTGTTTTATTGTTCTCCAGTTTGTTTATTTCTGCTTTGATCTTTATTATTTCTCTTCTTTTATTTGCTTTGGGGTTAGTTTGCTGTTCTTTCTCTAAATTCTCCAGGTGAGTAGTTAAATCCTCAAGTTTTGCTCATTTTGTTTTTTAATATAGGCATTTAGGGAAATAAATTTCCCTCAGCACTGCCTTTGCTGCATTCCATAAGTTTTGATTTGTTTTATTCTCTTTTTCATTTGTCTCCAGATATTTACCGATTTCTCTCAATTTCTTCCTGACCCACAGATTATTTAAGAATAGGTTGTTCTATCTCCAGATATTTGTGAAAGCTCTGGTTCTTAGATTATTAATTTTTGGCTTTATTCCATTGTGATGAGAGAAAGTGCTTTGGATAATTTCAATCTTATTACATTTATAAAGACTCAGTTTGTGTCCCAACATATGATCTATCCTAGAGAACATTCCATGTGTGCTAGAGAAGAATGTGTATCCTGGTGTTTTGGGGTGTAATGGTCTAATTCATTTATCTCATTGTTTGGTTCTCTATATTTCCTTGTTGATTCTCTGTCTGGTTGTTCTATCTATTGTGCAGAGGGGTGTATTGAAGTCTCCCTCTATTACTGTTGAAATGTCTATAGCTCCTTTCAGTTTTACGAATGTTTGCATCATGTACTTTGGAGCTCCTGGGTTGGGAGTGTACACATTTATGATTGTTTTCTTCTTCATGAACTGTCCTTTTATTAATATGCACTGTTCTTTTTTATCTCTTATGATATCTTTACATTTAAAATCTATTTTGTTGGGTGACAGTTTGCACAGAAGATCTTTTGCTATTCTTTCACTCTCGATCTGTATCCTTGAGTCTAAGATGCATCTCTTATAAACAGCATATTGATAGATTATGTCTTTTAATCCATTCTACCAGTCTGTATCTTTTAATTGGTAATTTTAGTCTATTAACATTGCAACTACTGTAAATCAGTTCTTGATTCTACCATCTTATCATTTAGTTTGTATTTGTTATTTATATATATTCTTTTCCTTTTCTCTCTTTTTTGTCCTTTAAATTTCCATTAGTTGTATTTTTCAATTCTGTGCTCTCCTCCAGATCTCCCTTTCCTGTCTTTTTTTTTTCAGCTGATAGAACTTCCTTTAGTATTTCTTGTAGGGCAGGTCTATTGTGGACTAGTTCTCTCAGTCTTTGTCTTTGAAGATTTTAATCTCTCCCTCAATTTTGAAGGATAACTTGGCTTGATAAAGAATTCTTAGCTGAAAGCCTTTCTTGTTCAGGATCTTAAATATTTCATAGCACTGCCTTCTTGCTTACATGGTGCCTGTTGAGTAGTTTGAAGTCTGTCTTATGTGTTTTCCCTTGTATGTAGAGATTGCTTTTCTTGTGCTGCTTCCAGGACTTTCTGTTTCTCTTCAACACCTGACAGTTTTATTAGTATGTGTCTTGTAGTAGGCATATTCAGATTTATTCTATTTGGAGTTTGTTGGACCTCTTTGATTCTTGAATTTGTATCTTTCATAAGGGTTGGGAAATTTTCTCTGATTATATCTTCAACTAACTTTCCCAACTCCTTATTCTTATCTTCTCTTTCTGGGTGTATTAAATAGCATTCTCTAGAGAAACAGAATCAGCAGGAAATATCTGTAGATATAAAATTTATAAAAGTGTCTCACATAACCATGGGAAAGTAGTGTCCAAAATCTGTAGGGCAGGCTTTGAAGCTGACAACTTCAATGAAGGGGCTGGATGAACTCCACAGGAGATGCTCACTAGCTGAAGCAGGAAGCGAGACTGTCTCTTCTGAATCCTCCTTAAAAGCCTTCCCATGATTAGATTAAATGTCACTTATTGCAGAAGACACTCCCCTTGGCTGATTACAAATGGAATCAGCTGTGGATGCAGCCAATGTAATCATGATTTAATTCTATGAAATGTCCTCATAGCAACAGGTATGCCAGCACTTGCCCAACCAGAGAAATGGGCACCACCACCTGGCCAAGTTGACATATGAACCTGACCATGACACTGGCACAACAATGAGTCTTATATTTGTGTGCCTCTTATTATCTATCATTTCCCTAAGATCCAGTTGCATTTTTACCATCTTTCTTGCCATTTATTCTTTTGTGCACTCTTGTTCAATTGTTCTCTCTTCTATCACAGTTCTTCCTTTCTTCTACTTCAAATCTGCTATCATGTGTCTCTAGTATATTTCTAATTTGGTCTTCTGGACCTTTCGTTTCTGTGAGATCTGCCATTTTTCTATTTAGTCTTCTGAAGAATTTGTAAGAATTATTTATGCTCTTCTAGTGTCTTCCTGATATCCTTTGTTTCTTTGTAAGTATCATTAAGTAGTTGTTCCATTTTCTGTATTCCCTCTGAATTTTGATTTATCATTTGGCTGGGTCATTTCTGCTTGGATCATCACATGCTTTGTGATTTTCTGTTGTGTTTGGAGCATTTGATTTTCTTAATATGGTTATTTTGCAAGTTGGTTTCCTTCACTCATCAAATTCTTGTATTTACTTGGCTTTTGCTGAAGGTTTCCTTTTGTGCTTGGTTTGTCAGTTATTCCCTGCCAAATCAAGGTCTGGATCTCATGTGGGGGATACAGTTCAACTTGAGGGTCTATTATAAACTAGGCTGGATGTATGACAACTTCAGTGGCAGAATGGCTGCCGACCATGGAGGAGATCCAGGCTCGACTCCTGGCCCGTGCACCCTGGAGGAATTCTCCTCTTCCTTCAAATGCAGTTTCCTTGTCTTTACTTCTTTTAGGTGCACATGCTTCCCTCACATGACTACCTTTTCTGGGGCTTAGCTCTACTCTGCATCACCTTGGGATTCTTTCCATGGAGGTGTGATGTCATCTATAAATTGTAGCTTTCATCTCCAGAAGACACAGGTAGAGAAGGCCTGGCTACCTTCTTTGACAGGTGGGACATATTCTATCTTTTCTTTCTTTGTTTCTTCTCTAAGCCTCTGTTTCCTCATTTGCAAGGGCAGAGGACATGCCCTTGTAGGTCATCCATGTAGACATAGTTCCTTCAGTCCTTTCTCATCATCCCAGCATGTCACACTTGTCACCTTGTGGGGGATGCCAGGCCTGGCTGGAACTCAGTGTATTCACTTTTGAAGTTTAAATCATCTTATTACTACTGACTCCAAAATCATAGACCTCCTGCAAGACTTGAGACCCTTCTAGATTGCTACACTCAGGTTTCTCAAATATAACATGGTTAAGCTTAACTCTTCATCTTCCTCACCAAGCCTCCTTCCTCCTGTATTCTCATACTAGGTTGGTGGCCCACTCATCTACTACTCACTTAAACAAGACATTTGAGGGCCATCCTGAACATCTTCCTTTCTTCCCCTCTCCTCAATCTACCACAAAATGCAGTTGATTTTGCCTTCCACATACCTCTCAATTCTATTCCTGCTTCTCCATCCCCACAGTCACTCCTCACTTTCGCCCCCCATCCCTCTCTCTTAACCACAGTAATGACCTCCTAACTGCTCTTCCTACCTCTATTTTACAACTCATCTTACACACAGCCTGCAGAGAGGTGCATCTTTACTACAAGTTTGACAATGCACACTGTGTTTGAATTATTTTCATGGCTCCCTAGATTTTATTGACAAAGCAAAGTGCATGATCCTTGACATGGCATACATGGTTCTTCATGATCAACTCTTGCTTGCTTCTTTGGGTTTATCTCCTGCACCCCACCTCACAATTTATTCTCCAGCAGGAAGGGGATACTTTAGTTCCTTATGTACACACACACACACATACACACACACACATGCTTACCCAGCTCATTCTTTGAGTTGGATGCCATTTCTTAGTTCTGCCGCAAGCTTGCCATTTTAACCACTACAGTTTATTATATTGCATTGCAATTTTCTGTTTTGTGATCAATGAGAACAGTATTATTAATTTCTGGACTGCCAGTGACTAGCCCATAGTAAGAATTCCTTATGTTTATTGAATGAATGAACAGATAAAAAGCATATGTTGCAATGAGTTCAGTCTCTTGGATCTGAGAACTGTTTGTAAAGATTGGGCTCTGCTATAATTTCAACGTAGGGCTTGAAGTGTGAACTAAGAGCTGAGCCTACATATAGCTCTGAAACCACCTTGTCACTGTTTCCATATTTCTTATTCCTTTGTAATTCTCAGATCATTTTCTCACTCTTCTAGAATTAAAGTAAGATGGCTTCTCCACAGATCTCTATGCAGGAAATAATGGAAGCAACTTAGGATTCACTCATTATTTTCATAAAATTATCATGTGTACGAATAAACTTTATGTTTATTTACAGACTACTATAAAGGATGCAGTTTTCTGATTATCTTTGCTTTTTCCAAGCCTCCTTATTTACCTATTCTCATTGCCTCAAAATTGCTGAGTAAGAAAAGATCCCTCATCAGGAGAGGGCAATTCTTACAGCTGGAGGATATGGAGGGACACAGCAGTGGAGACTGCACACTTTGTCTCTTCCCAGATTTTACAGACACTACATTAGGATAAGAGTGTTTTCCAGTTTAGTAATGTTACTCTTTCTGTGATTTCTCTTCTCCTCTTCCTACCATCCCCTGATTCCCCCAGTACATACCTGGAGCCCTCTCTACCCTCCTCAACATATATGAAAAAAAAATCGGAGCATGATTAGTTCTGGAAAATTGTGTGATCTGTGGATTTAGATGCCTTGTCTCATGCCCCTTCCTCCTGCAGCGAGGAAAGAGAAGGTGGGCCTTTCTATCACTGAATTAGTGGCAAATTTTTAGGTCAGCAAGAGGGATAGGCAGTCCTTTTGCTGTTTAATGCCTTCAGGCCACAGTATAGAGACAGTTGTGTACATAACCTTCTTACAAGGGTAGGGAAATATTTGTCTTTGAGCATAAGTTTTAAGAGTCATCGGCCTTCTTATATATTCCTAGTGTCTGCCAACCACAAATGAGACCAAGGGAGAGGAGGTGATAATGAGAAGATTACATGGTTTTCATTATTACCCAGGAACTTCCAAATATAGGTAGTTCCTGAGGTTAAGGAGCAATTCTTAATTGGGGATGACCCAGTGTGAGAACAAGGGCAGCTGGGACACTTGCTACTAAGTTGCACACTCTATTCTTCTTCTTGTCAGTTGCTGCAACAACATAAATCATGACCATGTGTTTCCAGATCGGGGACGGCCTCGGAGTCACCCATAGATGTTCCCATGTGTGCGGACACGTGCCTTGTCAGATGGCCTGAGTGTGACTGAGCTATCTAAATGCTTTTTCCTACTGTTGGGGGATTGAAATGGAAAATCTCAAGAACGTACTGCATGGGGTCTAGGGCTCTTAGGCCAGATTTTCTTAGCTCCCTGTTGCAGGATAAAGGAGTTGGAAGAATGTAATGGGGCATCCTGGGCAGAGGCAATGAGGAGGGGAACAGCCTTACAGATACTTGAAATGTATTTTTCAGGATAGGGAGCAGTAGAATCGGAGTGATAGGTCCGAGGGGTATATTTCCCCTTCTTTACTCTCCCTTCTTTGCTTCAATCTGCTTAGCATGTACCAGAAATCTCAAAGGATGCAAATATGGCAGTTTATTTTGTCTAAGAAAACCTTATTCTACATTTGATTTTAGGAAAATATGATCCAAAACCTGATAATCTTGTAAAACTGTTTAAAATACATATGAGCCAGAAAGTATAACCCATCAAACCATTCACTTAGTTAATTTCCCAGTTCATTTTATGAAGTAATCATATTTTAATCCCCAAATCTAAAGCAAAAACTAAAATAAAAAGAAAACTTTAGATTATTTTCATTTATAGAAACAGGTGTAGGAATTCTAAATAGAATATTAGCAGATAGAGACTAGTTGTCAATCTAGCTGGGGGGTGGTTCTAAAAGGAGGAGAAGAGATGAGTATAAAGACATTAATTGCAAGCTCCAATTCACTTTACTATTTCTACTAGAGTAAACTCTGGTGAGATAATTGAAATAAGAAATGAAAGATGAGAAGGTTACTGAAAACTGTGTAACTAAGCTATCAAAATAAAAATAAAAGATAATAGTCGGAAAGACAGAAGTGAATTTAAAGTAAAATACTGGTATGCCATTATGTTGGTGCCTACTACAATAAATGGAAATGAAATCTGGGTTAACTAGCTAAGTATAAAAAAGAATCAATGGCATTTAAGAGTCTGCATGGTATAGTTTGTTATCAAGAGACCAGGCACACACCCACACCTACACCCCCAAACTCACTCTCCCCACACCCCACAGAATTATTGTAAGGAATTGGCTCATGCAATCATGGGAACTGGCAAGTCCAAATTCAGTAAGACAGGCTACAGGCTGGAAATTCCAATGTAGGTGATTTTTTTTTTTTTTTTGTAATCTTTTGTTGCAACTTGGACATTTTGACATTTTAATGTTACCTCTGTATTCTAGACACTGAGTTGTCTGCTTATTAAGCTTGAATCCAGCTTGTGTTGAGAGTATTCCTTGAATGCCAGGAGCTAACAACAATGATGACAAGAACAACAACAAAACAGAAGAAAAAGGAAAACACCTTCCCAGTATTTTCTAACTGGCCTATGCGAGTGTTCTCCTTTACAGCTTAATCATCTAATAATGAGTTTAGAGAACAGCCCAAAGTAA
>PVIY010053321.1:0-14747 GCA_004026745.1 Myrmecophaga tridactyla | reverse complement strand
GAACTGTAACTCATTCATTCCTATTGCAGCCCTCTGGATCTAACAGTAATTATTTTTGCAGATAATCATTTTTCACTTGTTTGCTTGGTTTTCAGATTACTAGTTCTTCATAAAATTTCCAAGAAAATTATAAGAGTTCTCTGACTACTATTACTCAGATGGCCAAACATGGCATAACTTATCAAATCCATTTTTTCTAGAATGCACCTCTCTTGGACCTCTGTCCTATTGCTGCAGTTTGGACTGGAGCTTTTCGGTTTCCTACGTAGCCAACTGAAAGGAGAATTGTTTGCAGTGTCCAGCTCCAGTGTCACAAAGAAAGGAGCATTTGGAGATGAGAAGCAATAAATAGATAAGTGTACAGTCCACCCCTTTGGCTATTTAGCTTCCATATGCTTCTTTCTTCACTTGTTTGAACTTTTGTTCAACAAGTTTGTGTTTCCATTTAGCAGAATACAGCTCTCCTTTGCGCAAGTGAAAAAGTTCTCATTCATTTCCCAAAATAAGGAGGCATAAAATCCCTAGTGTTATTGTACCCATTATTGGCTATATTAATTACTTCTCAAATGTACTCACAGTTCCACTGAATACTGTCACCTCAGTACCAAATGGCAAAGTTAATTTGCATATAAAATAAGGAGAGAGAAGAGACTATCTACTACATACAAATAAAGACATACACATATGAGCAAAGAGCAGACAAAGCTACTTTCCTTCTTTCTGTAATTGGTCATGAGGCTGTAGAACAAATCTATGATTTCCTTCTTCCATTGCCCATTCCATGTCTCCCTTGCTCCCACTCAGAACTTCAACTGGTCATTTGGATCATTAGATCGTGGAAGAACCCAAACTTTCACTTCCGTTTTTTTGGTGGCTAATGGTTTCCATTAAGTTTTACTATTAGTCAGAGAAATATTTAGAGGTATCCAAAAGAATCCTCAGGGTTCAAAACATATCCCTCTTTTGCCCTCATTGGGTAGCAGCAACTTAATTTCTCTTTGGTTGTTGGGATCAATCATTCCAGCCAACAGAGCAACACTTTTTTCTACCCATTGGTTCAGTGGCATAAGGAGCTCAAATTGTCATCTTGCAATTCAATTAGACTATTGGCGTGTCCTCTGCTGGAAGCATTGCCCCCTTGGACTAAGAGCCAGCAGAGTTCAAAGATACTGGCTCAAGGAGCTAAAATTCTATGAGTGGGTTTGTATTCGGTTATGAAAGCTGCAAGAATGCAATATAACCGAAACAATGGCTTTTATAAAGGGGATTTATTAAGTTGCAAGTTTACAATTCTAAGGTTATAAATAATGTCCCAAGTAAGCATCTAGATAAAGATACCTTGATTCAGGAAAGGGTTGATGACATTCAGGGTTTCTCTGTTAGCTGATAAGGCACATAGCAATGTCTGCTAGCTTTCTCTCCTGGCCTCTCACTTCAAAAGGCTTCCCCAGAGGCATTTTCCTTCTGCACCTCCAAAGGTCTCTTGTCTGTGTCAGTTCTGAAGCTTTTTCCAAAATGATTCCCTCTTAAAGGACTCCAGTGGGTGGATTATGACCCACTTTGAATGGGCAGAGATACATCTTCTTGGAAATCACTTAAACAAAAGGTATCACCCACAATTGGGTGGATCAGATCTCCATGGAAACAATAAAAAAGATCCCACCCAATAATATTGAATTAGGAGTAAAGAACATGGCTGTTCTGGGGTACTCAACAGTTTCAAACCAGCACAGGGTTTTTATGCAAAATAGAATGAGGAGCCAGTCCCCCTTCCATCCCTTGATTCTTAGCTCCCTGGATCCTGGCAAAGGATGAAGAAGCACCTGATAATGGTCTCCAAGTCAAGCATATGCCATCATCCAGAAAGACAGAATCCTATTTTTTTAGGGTGTTGTGTCCCAACTGGCATCATAAATGAGTCTTCACTAAGCCATTCCACTTTTCAATTAGACTTGGTAGCTGCTTCCAGGTATGTGGTTCCACCAGTTAATACCATGGACTTAAAACCATCAGTGCACATCCTTTGCTGTGAAATACATTTCCTGATTGGAAGTCAGGCTGGGCAGAATACCATGATGGTGGATAAGGCATTCTGGAGTTCACACATAGTGGAGCTGGCCAAGGCAATACAGACAACAACGGTCTATACACATCCAGGATGGGTGTCTACACCTCCGAGGTTGAATCTCTTCCCTTGCAGGATGGAAGAGGTCCAGTGAAATCAACCTGACCCTACATAGCTGATTGGCCCCTCAGAGAACAGCATTTTATGGGGACTCAGTGTTTCTGTTGTTGGCAGATTAGACACTCAGAAAAGTTTCATTAGTGGTTTCCTGATGCAGTTTCCTGATCTGGAGGCAACAGATCCAGTGGGGGCTTCCTTGTCCCACAGTTCCTCACTATGGCATTAGTAGAAGCTCCTCTGTCTGTCCAGTTCCATGGCATTTTCCTGGGAGTCATTCCTCAAATTCCAGTCTACAGCTGTTCCTCCAGATCTCTGCAGGTACCTAATTCCATGGATTAAACCCCTCTCTGTTTAAACTTTTTCTTCTCTGCAACTAAACTCTGTGTGTTACAATGGTTTAAAATTATAATTAACATAATGTATTTGTACAACAGTGTGTAAATGTAAATATGACAGAGATGCCTGCTTAATTTTTTGTAACTAATGTCTTTTCAAGGTTTGATTTTTTTTTTTTAATTGAATCCTTCTACTCCAGAGCATGCCATGATCCCTGGTGGCCATAAAATGTTTAATGGGACTCACAGAGCACCTTAATGGTCACCAAATAATGACCCAACTTCAAGTTTGCTTTAGATTGATGAGGCATGTAATGCAGCCCTCTGCCATGGGCCAAGAAGTGATGACACGTTTCTAAACATACTGCCCTCATGGGGAAGAGGACCTTGAAATTGCTTCATTTTTCTCAAACCACCCTCTGGGTCAGATTTCTTTTCTCATGCCTAAACTGTATCTTGGACAGATGTCACAGCCTTTTTAGTTTTAATGAATTGCCTTCCAGATAGATTTATGTGAGTACTTTAAATGGAGGAAAACAAGACTTGCAATGCTTCCTGCCCCTCCCCCCAGCAATCAACATAGAGTAGTATGATTGGCTTATCTACTTTACAGGTATCTTCTCTTTGTCAAGATGCTACAGCTAACACCTATCAAGGATTCCTGATGGAGCTATGACTATTTTAAGGAAAGATCTCATAAAACAAAGGGTAAAGCAAAGTCCATTTCTTTTTTTGTCCATCATCTATTTCAGAAGTGGCAAGAGGTTTCCCTCCCCAGCCCACCCGCAGCCTCCACGATCCCCTCTCCTCCCCTCTCCACTCTCCAACCCCCAGAACTCTTCCATTCTGACCCTGCTTATTGAGTACTATTCCATTTGTCACTTCTATCTCGTGGCACCTCCCTGTAAATTTCCCTAACACTTCCTGCAGGGCATCTCTCAAGCAGGAAACAGCTTCTCCAGTTTTGCTGTGAGTCAGCCTCATTGAGAAACCAATCCTCGTATTAGTTCCTCAAGTTTGCACATTTTAGGTGTCAGTTTTCCCAACAGACACCAGATTTCACCAACACGCAGTGAACATTCTAAGTCTTTGAAAGTGTTAAAAGAATCCCTTAACAACAACAACAAAAAGGGTCAAACAAATCGGGGATAAGCCCACTAGCACGCTGTTCATTCTCTGGTTTATTCCTGCTCTTCTTTTTCTGATTGAAGTTTTCTGCTCTTGAAGATCTAACCCCCTGTGATGGTTAGGTTCTGGTGTCAACTTGGCCAAGTGATGATGTCCAGTTGTCTGGTCAAGTAAAAACTGGCCTGACCATTGCTGCAAAGATATTTTGTGGCTGGTTGATAAACTGGAAGGCTGGTGTATTAAATCATCAGTCAGTTGATTGGATCTGTGGCTGATTACATGCAAATCAACTAAGGAGTGCCTCTCACCAACAAGATAATCCAATCAGTTGAAGAACTTTTTTAAAAGGGAGTAGAGAGACTTTTTCACTGCTTCTTCAGCCAATGAGCTTCTTCTGTGGAGTTCATACAGACCCTTCATCAGAGCTGCCAGCTTCACAGCATGCCCTAAGGATTTTGGCCCCTTTCATTCCCACAGTTGCATGAGACACCTTTATAAATCTCATATTTACAGATCTCTTCTGTTGGTTCTGTTTCTCTAGAGAACCCTGAATAATACACTCCCCAAATTAGTGCTAAGTGTCTTATACAAGTCATTTTTAAAAGAATGATACTGGAGTTTGCATGTTGCTTTTACAAAAGAAAAAAAAAAACCAAGAAACTCAGAATTTAAACCAGGGCAGGTTTGGAGCTTTTCCCCATCTCAATGTGTCCAGTCCTTTTTTTCTCACCCACAAACATTGTGCAGCCAGAAAGTCATCTCCTCATCAGATTCCACTGCTTTCAGGCTAGCTTTGTATGGAAAACAAAGTCATTTAGGGGTATTATAAAAGCTTATTGATTACCACTGGTCCATTCTGCGGTAGGTACTTAGGCAAAGGGAGAAAAAGAAAAATATAAATGAGGCCTAAACTTACTTCTGCACAAAGAAATGGAACAAATACCAATAAGGCATCTTCCCAGGCCAAATCATTTCTTACACTCATTAAAATTCCAAAGTAGTGATCCAAGCAAGCGTGTCCTGGAGGAAATTTCCCAGTCTCACTAATGGATCTCTCTAGACTCCTTCTACCCCTCCAGCAAAGGTTCTTTGAGGGAACATTGGAAAAAAAATAAATATTTTTAAAATCCTTGCTCCCCCACTCACTCACTCTGTGACCTCTAGCAATTGTTTATCAGTGCCTCGGTTTCCCCAATATAAATTGGGAGTAATAGCAGTATTCACTCCATAGAACTGTCAAGAGAACTGAATGCATTCATGTGGATAAAGCACTTAGAAAAACACCTGGCACATGGTAAAGTCCATTGCAATTTTTAGCTAGTATTAATTTTTCATTTAGATTATTTGAACAACTGCTATTTTTCAAAGTCTGTGATCTGAACCTGTATGGCTTACTGCCTCTTAAGCATCAGTTTCAAAGACTGGCCCCTGAACCAGCAGCATCTGGGAACATGTTAGAAATGCAAGCTCCTGGGCTGACCCAGACTGGGGTGGGGCCTGGACCATGTTTTAACAATCTCAAGTTTAAAAAGCTTGGCCTTAAATGTTTCCTTAGATCCTCTCCTAAATCATCCAACCAAAGCCCATATGACTGGTTCTTTCTAGAACCTTCTTAGTGAGCCGCCCCACCCCAGGGAGCTTTCTTTCTCCCTGCAATGAGTAATAAGCCCAACTGGTTCAATGGCATGTGTGTTCCTGGTGGTGTCCGGCTGGCTGGAGGCCCTTAATAATGCTGTGCAGTGGTTTTTGTTTGATGCAGTGGGATGTGCTTAACTTCCAATGGAGGCGTTGTCAATTCAGAAGAAGGATTTGGCAATATCCGAAAGGAGAGAGAAGTTAGGAGCGGGTATCAAGGTAGTTTGCCCCTCTGGTGGCAAGCTAAGCTTTTTCTTCCTCTCCCAACAAAGGCTTCATTAAAGCCTGTATTATTTGTCAAGCTCTTGCAGTTGGGCTGTGTTTAACAGGGGGGAGGGTTGGATCTCACAATAACTGGCTAAAGAAACCAGCCTATGAGCAGATACCTGACTAGAAGCTCCAAATAGTTCTACTTGGGTTAAAGAGATTTCCTCTCCCCCAGGCAATCTGTGTATGTCTATTGATCAGACACTTTGATCATGATATTAATAGCAATTCCCTTTGGACCCCAATGTCTGATGTCATTCACTGGCCATGGTGGGGGAGGGGGACCACTGATTGGGGTACCAGTGAAAGAGAGAGCTCTCTTTGTGACATTCCAGCCTTCTAAAGAAAGCCAGGCTGCAGCCACCCTGCCCATGGCTGATTGAAATAGCATGGGCTTCTGACCCTCGGGTAACCAACCCTTAGGTTAGTTGGTGGCCCATTAAGTGTCCCAACTCAGGGCTCTGAATATCAGGAATGACAGGGGCTAATGGATTTATTCTGGTCTTTTCTTGGGGAGTTCAGATGTGAAATAGAAGAAAAAGTGAAGAATTGACAGGTACCCAAGCAAACACTGACTCGGAAGGACTAGTCATCCTAGGACAGTTCTTCTCCAACTTGGATGTTTAGGTATGCACCCAAAAGAACTGGAAGCAAGGACTCAAATATATATACCAATGTTCATAGCAGCATTATTCACAATAGCCCCAAATGGAAGCAACCCAAGCACCCACTAACAAATGAATGGATAAACAAAATGTGGTATATCCATACAATGGACTATTATTCAACTGTAAAAAAGAAGCTACAACAGTGGATGAACCTTGAAGACATATGTTGATTAAATAAGCCAGATATAAAAAGACAAATATCACATAATCTTGCTTTATGAAATACCTAGAATAAGGAAATTCATAGGGACAGATTGTAAATTACAGGTGAGGGGAAGGGGGAATTACTGCTTAATGAATGTAATGTTTTCTGTTCAAGTTGAAGAAAATGTGTGGGTAATGGATGTTAGTGATGGTAGCACCATATTATGAAAGTAATTAATACCACTGAATTGTACATTTTAGAAAGTGGTTAAAATGGGAATTTTTGAGTTGTAGAAATGTTATCACAATAAAGTTAAAAAAATGAAACCCTAATAATAGAGATTTCAATCACTAATTTCAATGGTGGGAAAATATCTGTAGACAGGTCTTTTGTTTTTCAAATAATAAAAGGATGAGATCATTTTAGTGCTTTGTAAAAGGATCCTTGCCAGGAAGGATAGGGTGCTGAGACATGGCCTATTCCCAGTTCTCTTATTTAGAGAATAGCATGTACTCATTCTGCAAGAATGCACTGAGTAGTGCTGAAGGCAAGTACTACCTCCCACACTACACAACACCTGTAAATCCTCAAGAGACATCTGGTTGGGAGTGGCCTGCTGCCATCAGTAGCATAGGAACATTGACACAGTAAGACATTCCCAAGACCAATCATCAAATAGACCTGTGAAAAAATTAGCCTATTAGACATTAACACTGAAGGCCAAGAACTGAGAAAATACGAAAATGCCATGTTAATGATGATTTTTTTTAAACCATATAGAATTTGAAAAAATAAACAAAAAGAAAATATGGTCCTGTTAAAGAGTTTTACTTTTCTCCTTGTCCAAGGGTATGGCATGGGAGCACCAAGTTCTAAATTCTATACTAATCAGCATGAATAAGGCACATTGGTTTGCAGCTGCCTGCTTACAACTGTCTCTCTCCCCATCTGTAAGCTCCTTCTTGGAAAGACGATCACCTTCATCAAAGTATTTAATGCTATGCCTGGTGTGTGAGAACATCCTAGAAAGAATGAACCAGGATAGGGGCACTATCAGGGTAGGGATGCTTGCATGTTTGGGTACAGGACTCTGTGTCCGACGCTAGAAAAGTGCCTGCACACAGGAGTTCACTGTATATTTGATGAATGAGCATCAAGTAACAGGGGACTCTGAGAGTCAAATTCTTACCACCCAAATGGGTGCCCTCTGAGTTTCCAGATTCTTTCACTTCCCCGGGGGGGGATGCAGTTTTAGCAGGAGGAAGGATGGGAAGGGTGAGTGGCACTGGAGATGGCCAGGAGGGACATGGTAGGCAAAGCATTTGGACACTGCCCCCTCTTCTTTTCCCCTGGAGGGAATTACGGCAATGGCAGTCCAGACTTCTGCTTCCTTGACCACCACTGAGTTTGCATAGCCAGGACCCCAACCTGCCTTTCCATAGAGTGGTATTTCTACATACAACGACCTAAATGTTATTGTTGTGGATATCTTATCTCTCACACGCATTGCAACTGCCTCCCATATGGACCTGCCGGGCATTCCCAGCTATGCACCTTCTCGAATGAGGAGACCCAGCCCATTTTGCAGGTACCCTCAGCCTGGACTGCACACCTGAAATAGTCTTCAAATAGCACAGTTGATAATTTGGAAACTGATTAGTAACCTGATGTTGGCTCAGCTCAGCCACCTAGGTTGAAGTCTACCATCAATCAACTAAGAGTTGTTGAAGATCTACTGTGAGTTTAGAACTCTGCTAGGTGGGAGCTATCAAAGAAATATGAAACAGCCTGAACCCAGAGCAGCTCACTGCTTACCTGAGGAAAGAAGAGTTATACGGAGGACAGCAAGTAAGTAATGTGGATGCTAACGTGAATAGCAGTTCAGGGATAGGAAGATAACTGTGAGCAGGAATAGTTGGGGAAAGTGGGGCTGGGACTTGAGCAGATGAGCATAGAATAGGGAAAGCTTCTGTTGCAAGAGTAACTACATGAGCAAAGGCACAGGAGTGGCAAAGAGCTGGATGTCTGGTGGGGACAACGAGGAAACCAGACTTCCAGGAAAGAGGGCATGTGCTGGAATTACTGGGAAACAGGGTTCATTTGCTGGGTGGGGCCAGATCATAGATGCTGAGTATGCCTTGATGAATTAAGCATAAGGTGGGTACTTTCAAAAGACCAGCTTGCTTAGTAGGTAGAATAGGAAATAGAACAGGGGATGACAGGAATACCTGCTAGAGTAGGGTGCTGGGGCAGGAAGGAATACTGGTCTGAGTGGGGTCACAGGAGCAGAGAAGAAAGGGCAGCACAAGGTGAGAAGGATTCCTACAGAGGGTGAAACAAAGAGAAGCTTTAAAAGGGCCCTCAGAGGTAATGGGTAAAATGTTTAGGACAATATTTAGCTGCAGAAGGACTGGCCCTAAATCCAGAAGAGTGTTTTAAATGCAGATTCTCAAGCCTCACTGACTCAAGTTCCATAGATCTGATGGCAGGCCCCATAACTTGCATTTCCAATGAGCTCTGCAGGTGATTCTGGTGCTGGTAGCCCTTTGGTCATACCTTGTTTGGGGCTCTGCCTAGGTCAGTTGCTTGTAGGGCACTCAAAGGGACACTTGTAGGGCACTCCCAGTCACCAGAGTTACTGAGTCTATAAGTGCCAGGCAGTTGGGGTAGTTTGACTTTAGCCCTTGACTTCCCAATTCCAATTCATTGAAATTTATCTTAAGAAGAAAACGTGGTACATTTATTTCCAGTAGCTGACATATTGTGTGGGGTCATTTATCCCCCAGCCTGCTGTTTTGGCAGCTGTGACGCAGGCAAATTGCTCCCATCCTCACCTCATTACCCTGGGAAGCCAGTAAATCATGAGGGTCTTTGTATTGTGTGGTGGAAAATATCACCTTTCCTTAGAATTGTGCCAAGGGTTAAATAAGACCATGAATGTGAAGGCATTTTGTAAGTGCCCCACCACTTCTGGAATTCTTGGGCACAGCCGTCCAGGCTCCCCTAAGTGGTTTAAGAGCAAAACAAACATAGACAAACATCTCTCCATCCTCACCTGTAGACACACACCACTCATACTGATCCTAGGTGCAGGAGGGGTAGAGGTCTCTTCCTTGGGGATGGTTTCAGAGTGGAGACCAAGGAGAGCAAATATTGTCATGAGAGATTCTCAGCAGTTGTAGTCGTAGCATGGACAAAAGCTTGATTGATTGACTTTGAGCACGGGAAGGTGGTAGGGACTTGTGCTCCTTAGCCCAGATGCTCTGTATCTCTGGTCATCAGTTACACTGGGCTCTTGTTCTCAATTTTCTAGACTTTCAGTAACTCTACTACTATTCTCCAGCATTGGGATTTTCTCAAAATAAGAAAGGTTAAACCCAAAGCCAGTATCCTAAACCACCACGAGATACCGCTTCACACCCACTTGGATGGCTACTATTTCAAAAATGGAAAGCAACAAGTGTTGGCAAAGATGCGGAGAAGTTGGAACCCTCATACATTGCTGCTGGGATTGTAAAATGGTGCACCCACCATGGAAAACAGCATGGCAGTTCCTCAAAAGCTAAACACTGAACTACCATATGACCCAGCAATTCCACCCAAAGAATCAAACACAGAGATTCAAATAGATACTTGTATACCAACATTCATAGCGGCAGTATTCTCAAAAGCCAAAAGGTGGGAGCAACCCAAGTGTCCATAAGCAGATGAATGGATAAACAAAATGTGGTTTACATATAGAGAATATTATTCAGCCATAATAAAGGAGGGAAGTTTTGATACATGTGACGCATAGATGAACCTTGAAAGCATTATGCTGAGTGAAATACACCAGACACTAAAGGACAAATATTATATGATTCTACTTAAATGAAATGTCTAGAATAAGCAAATTCACAGAGACAAAAAGAAGAATAGAGGTTACTTGGGGCTGGGGGTAGGGGGTGATGATGAGTTATTGCTTAATGGGTAAAGAGTTTCTGTTTGGGTGATGAAAAGCTTTTAGTAATGGAAAGTGGTAATACTAGTGCAACATTGTAAAATAATGCCAATGAGTTATATACTTAAATAGGTTAAAATGGCAAATTTTGTTTTATATGCTTTATGTTCCCACAAAAAAGAAACTACCATCCTTAGTGCTTCTAGAAACTAGCAAAGCACCTGACACTAAATAAACGCTTGATGAGTGAAGGTCTTCACGTCCACACAAATGAATGCTTTGCTAGATGCCATTTTTACAGCCCCATACCCTCAACTGAATCACAAAGGAAACAGAACATGGTGCCTCCATGAACCATCTCAGACCAGACAAATGCGATGATTAACAAAACAAGAAATAATTATAAGCAAATTTACCTATGTTTACACATGTCTCCATCCCGAATTGCTCTAATAGCTCTTTTTTCCCAGTCTCCCAGTTACCACTTCCCATTGTTATTATAATTACATGATTGCACATTGTCCACCTCACTAGACAATGAGCTCCTTGAGGACGGGGAAAACCGTGTATTAATCTCTATTGCCGACCTGACACAAAGTCTCTCCCACAGTTGGAGGTGTTGTGGAATGAATCAACGGATGGAGGAGGATTCCAGAGCCACAGTGTTTTCCAGCGATGTCTTTCTTCTCTCATTCCTTTCTCCCACATTTCATCACCTAAGGGAACCGAAGCCGACACCACTCGATTTATTTTGGTCTTTGTGTCTGTGAGCGCATACATTAGCTGGCTTTCTAAAAAGAGGTGGCTACTCAAGAGACTGGAATTAGATGTGATTTTGAAGGCTTGCAGAGCTAATTATTGGATTAGAAAAATGCCCTCACCCTTAACCAGGATTGTGCTACTTCCTACTTTTGAATGTAAAACATGAAGTAAACATAATTCACTGTCATTTTCAATGTCCTGGTACACTGCAGAGACCCATTTAAGATAAATGACTTTCAAATGCCTGTTCTGTCTAGTTTGAAAAAGCCTGTATGGAATTAATGTGCTATAATGTATGCAAATCATTTTAAATCCAGACCCGGCCTTCATATTTGTTTTTTTAATTTGTTTTTGTTTGTTTATTTGTTTTTGGCATTGGCAGGCACTGGGAATCGAACCCTGGTCTCTGGCATGGCAGGTGAGAACTCTGCCTGCTGAGCCACTGTGGCCCGCCCGATATTTGTTTTTCATTGCCATCATTGATGGAAACACAGGATAAAATATATATATATCATTGTCAATGTGATTGATGTATGCTGTCTCAAACACTGGCCATTAATTCAAATGCTCATCTCTCTAGTACAATCAAATGAGCAGATGGGTCGCAAGATAAGCCCCTGGAAATGTACTGTACTCACATGCTGTATGGTAGGACTGAGTCAGAGTTGCTTAGAAGTGTGTGCAGTGTGAGGGAGAACAAAGGAATGTCAATACTACAGGGTATTGAAAATAGATGGTAATTAATATTTTAAAACTTTAAGTTATGTGTGAGACTAAAGCAAAAAATATTTGGTACAAAATTTCATTTTTGACTAGTGCATTTCCTAATATAACTTATGCAGACAGCTTAACTGAACACCATAAGTTCACGGAACCTTGAGTAGGGCATGAGATTTTGTAAGTTTGTCCAGGGTGATGCCCTGATAACTCCCAGAGTGATTTGAACAGTGAATAAAAAAGTATTTGCAAAGTCCCCTTGGGGGAATGGTGAGAAGGGGGGAAAGTTCAACTTCCCCAAGTGGAGAATTCTTGATATTCTCACAAGCAGTGGAGACAACCAAAGCAATAGGCTGAGCCCCTAATCTTGGGGTTTGTTCATATGAAACTTAACCCCACAAAGGATAGGCTAAGCCTACTTAAAATTGGGCCTAAGAGTCATCCCCAAGAGAACTCCTTTTGTGGTTCAGATGTGGCCTCTCTCTCTCTCAGCCAACATGACAAGCAAACTCACTGCCCTCCCTCTCTACATGGGACATGACTCCCAGGGGTGTGGACCTTCCTGGCAACGTGGGACAGAAATCCTAGAATGAGCTGGGACTCAGCATCAAGGGATTGAGAAAACCTTCTTGACCAAAAGGGGGAAGAGAGAAATGAGACAAAACAAAGTGTCAAAGGCTGAGAGATTCCAAACAGAGTCAAGAGGTTATCCTAGAGTTTATTCTTACACATTAAATAGATATCACCTTGTTAGTCAAGATGTAATGGAGAGGCTAGAGGGAACTGCCTGAAAATGTAGAGCTGTGTTCCAGTAGCCATGTTTCTTGAAGATGATTGTATAATAATACAGCTTTCACAATGTGACTGTGTGATTGTGAAAACCTTGTGTCTGATGCTCCTTTTATCCACCTTATCAATAGACAAGTAAAACATATGTATTAAAAATAAATGAATAATAGAGGGAACAAATGTTAAAATAAATTTAGTAGATTGAAATGCTAGTGGTCAATGAAAGGGAGGGGTAAGGGGTATGGTATGTAGGAACTTTAGTCTATTTTTTATTTATTTCTTTTTCTGAATTGATACAAGTGTTCTAAGAAATGATCATGATGATGAATATACAACTATGTGATGATATTGTGAATTATTGATTATATATGTAGAATGGAATGATCATATGGTAAGAATGTTTGTCTTTGTATGTTGGTATGTTTAATAAATAAATTAATAAAAAATTTTAAAGAAAGCATTATAAAAAAAGTGTGTGCAGTGGTTTTTAGCTTCAGATAATCAGAGATATATACAGAGGGGGGGTTTCAAAAAAAGAGAGAAGCATTTTAAATAGATATACATGGTCCAAAATGTACAATGAAAAAAAATCTTAATAAAAAATCTATACACTGAGAAATTGTCCTCCAGTCCTTGTGTAAAGCTTCTGGTGTGCCTTTCTAGCACTGCTTTATGCAAATGTATATATACTCTTATATTCTTCCTCCAAAGAGGAATATTTCAAAGCAGGAAAGCCACTGGTGGCAGATGTTTATTTTGTTCTTATGATATAACATTTTCTTGCTGCATGATCTACATGCTCATTTAATCCTCAATCAATTCCAAGAGGCAAGTATTATCATCATTCCCATTCTATAGGTGAAGAAATTGAGTAAGTACAATCTCACTTAAGGAACTTGTTCAAGTCAGTGGCAGAGGCAAGATTTGAACTGGGCCAAGCTGAAGATTTTAACCCCTCCTTCACCTCTCAGGCAGAGAGCAAAGGCCACATGTTTCCATTATCTCCGAGGGGACAGTCTCCCCCACAGACTTCTGCCTGAAATACTTTGAGAATCATCCTTACTCCCCAAGGACCTAGAAGAGGGACCAAGGGCAAGGGCCAGCTACGAACAGTCCCAGCCCAGGAGCCACTGAGATATGTCAATCTGTGGTGACTCCCAGGCTGACTGTGAGGTGGGTTCCATGTGTATAAAAATGCAGTTCAACCTGGGTGGTCCTTCTGTTTCCTCTAAGGTAAACCCCAGCTCCTCAGTATATGCGTGGAGCCCTTCTGGCTGTGCCCCTGACCCTCTCCCACATTATCTTCCACCCCGTACCATCCTTTCCCATTACTCATTGGCCCAGCTTTTCAGAGCTCTGCCGCTTCTGGCCTTTGTGCCTTTTTAAATTCTCTTTACCCAGGAAATGCTTTTCCATTCTTTAGGAATCAGCTAAGTAGTCACCTCCCCCAAGAGTCCTTTCCTTACCCTTTGAGCTGGATGAACACCCCCTCTTGGGCCTTCTCATGAGGGACCCTATCACTGCATCAGCACCCGGTGCCAGAATGTTGCTTCGGTTCCCCCGACTCCACCCCTCCCCCAGATTTGGACAGGTACCTTCTTCGTGAGCCTGGATTCTAGCAGGCATAGTCTCACACACAAGACATATGTCTCACACAAAAGATGCAGAATGAATGAATGACCAGAATTGGGGATGTAACTTTTACTCCTTCTTTCTAAAAAACAATAAATGATTGACTGCTGTGGGCCAGACACTGGGCTGGATAGGTAGGGACGCAGCAGTGGACAGGACATGATTTCTACCTCAAGGGGCACATTAGTGGAAAACATCAGCCAGACTCTAGGGAGTTGTTGCCATGAATCTTAACAGTGACCGGACAGGCACGTGCTGGCCCGTGTCCTGGTGGGAAGCCAATTCTGCTCAGAAGATTTGTCTGAAACGAAGGTGTGGGTAGGGTTAGGGGAGAAATAGGGTTGTTCAAGCACCCAGGTTCTGGCAACAGTGGGGAGTGGTTACTACTCCAAAGGATGGAAGGACAAGAGTGGTAAACAGTGGAAAGCCAGGGAAAACAGAAGGCAGGAGGGGCCTCCTCCCCAAGCAGTAGTCTTCATTGCCTTGTGGAGAGGGGTGGTAGGTGCTGTGGCTGTGCTAAAATGCTGAATTAAGGGGAGCAATG
>PVIY010053320.1:0-14748 GCA_004026745.1 Myrmecophaga tridactyla | reverse complement strand
ACTCTTGCACGGACTCCTCCTGGCAGGTGGACGACTGCCCAGAGAGCTGCTGCGAGCCCCCCTGCTGCACCCCCACCTGCTGCGCCCCCACCTGCTGCACCCCAGCCCCCTGCCTGACCCTCATCTGTACCCCAGTAAGCTGTGGGTCCAGTGCCTGCCAAGCCGTCTGCACCAGCTCCTGTGAGCCCTCCTGCTGCCAGCAGTCTAGCTGCCAGCCTGCTTGCTGCACGTCCTCCCCCTGCACGTCCTGCTGCGTGCCTGTCTGCTGCAAACCCATCTGTTGCAAGCCCGTCTGCTGCAAGCCCGTCTGTTGTGAGCCTGCCTGCTGCAAGCCCGTCTGCTGCAAGCCCATCTGTTGTGAGCCTGTCTGCTGCAAGCCCGTCTGCTCTGTGCCCGTCTGCTGTGGGGACAACCCCTGCCAGGATGCTTCATGCTGCCAGCAGTCTAGCTGCCAGCCCGCTTGCTGCACACCCTCCACCTGCACGTCCAGCTGCGTGCCTGTCTGCTGCAAGCCCGTGTGCTGTGCGCCCACCCCCTGCCCCTCATCCTGCTGCAGACCCTCCTCCTGCGTGTCCCTGCTCTGCTGCCCCGTGTGCAAGCCCGTCTGCTGCGTGCCCGCCTCCTCCTGCTGTGCCCCTACCTCCTCCTGCCAGCCCAGCTGCTGCCGCCCGGCCTCCTGCGTGTCCCTGCTCTGCCAGCCCGCGTGTCCCCGCCCGGCCTGCTGAGGCCCCTCCCTGGCCCTGATGTCTGCTGCTGACCAGGCACGTGCCCCAGGGCCACCTGGGCTCCAGGTGCTCTGATGTAGGCAGGTGACTTGAGTTCCGCCTGACTCTTCCCCGACATCTTCTTGGCCAGGCCAGTTTATTCCAGTCCCTCCTGAGTTGCCCAGTCCACACTGACGGGGCCCTGGTTCCTGCACTAGCTTTTCCCTCCTCCTCCCGCCCGGTTCCCGCTGACCACTTCCCTGGTGGATCAATAAAATCAGGTTTCCCCTTGGCCTGCGTGTCCCCTGCGAGCCCTCGCTCTCTCATCCTCAACCCGGCAGTGCCTCAGTGGCGCTCAGACCGGGCGTTGCCGTGAGCACCGTAGCCTCCCCTGCCCCTGGCACAGCTCAGGCCCTCAAAGGTGCCAGTGCACTTCCCCACTCCCCTGCCCCCTACCCGGGCAGCTCCCCGATGGTGTGTCACTCGCGCCCGTTTCCCTCCACCCCTACCTGTTCTTGTATTCTGGGTTATTGTTGAA
This sequence comes from Myrmecophaga tridactyla, assembly GCA_004026745.1. Classification (NCBI taxonomy): domain Eukaryota; kingdom Metazoa; phylum Chordata; class Mammalia; order Pilosa; family Myrmecophagidae; genus Myrmecophaga; species Myrmecophaga tridactyla. The sequence continues at coordinate 13,506 of PVIY010053320.1, read as the reverse complement.
CCATTTGAAAATGAGTGTTGTGATCTCATGGTAACATTTCCTCTTGATTGCCCAGCAGGCATATTCAAACAAGGGTGTTCTCCCAAATTATCATGCCCGGGAAAATTACCTATAGCTCTAACAGTTATATTCAAATTCCCCAATGTCCCATAAGATCTGATTTTATTGTGTTTGTTTTTCCCCAAACCAGAATTAGATCAAGTCCATGAACTCTGTCTGGTGGCTGATGCTTTGTCCTTAATCTAATGGTCCCTCCAAACCCCGATGGTGGGAATTCCACACGACAGCTGGGTTGGACTCCGTCAAAGTCTCCGTGGGAAAACACCCCGTGCAATCACTGAGTGGGGCGGGTTCACCAGTGGATATTAATCCCTGGCTGAAATGGAATTAATGAACAAGGGACCCCTGAGTGCCGGCCACCTCCCATGGGGGACAGCATGCTCACTGCACAGGGACAGCAGCCCTGGTCAACTGGGAGAGGCAGCCAGGCGAGGGCAAGGCGTGGGACTCCCGGGGTGGCAACTGCCCTTGCCAGTTGGGCTGAGCGGTGCGATGCCGGGGGCAGGGGGACGTCCGAGGCCCTCTGGACTGCGGTCAGCTCTGTTCCATTCAGGGAAGGGTCACTGTGCTCAACGCCCTTCGACGCCAGGGCTGGGCCGGCCCTCGACTCTGGAGGCTCCTTGTGTCCCTATGATCCTTTTTCTCCACCCGCCGTTGGCCTAGCACAGCCCCCTTCCCTTCTGCACCCCACTCCACTTTTCAGCCCCCGCTGTGACAGGCTTGGCGACAGCGCTCCACACACAATGCCGATCCCATGTGGACACTCCTGCCCAGCCCTGCACCTGCCGCAGGGCTCCTGGCCTCAAGCTCGGCTCCCTCCTTCAACTGCCCCAGACTGCTCTCCAGAGCTTCGCGCCTGTCTGCCTCCAGAGACACAGGGCTCCGGGCTCCTCTCGGCCCCTCCCCGGGTCACCTGGGGCTACGCTACCTTCATTTACTGGACCCCAAGACTCCTCCTTGGTCAGAACCCCAACCCTGCTCGCAGAGCTCTGCTCCCACCACACAATTCACACAGTGACAGCAAGAGTCACATGACACTGTGCATATGCAGCTGGCGAAAACAGCACAATGCAGCAAAGTTCGTTGCTGTGGCTGCAGGTAAAAGGGAGTGGGGTCCCCATGGCCTCCAGCTGCCCTGCTTGAGCCACACCTGCCCTTGCCGTTCCCTGCCTCAACCTCCTCTTCTGGGGACAAAAACAGGGCAGGCCAGTTCGGCAAAGCCCCAGGGCAGAGCAGGAGCCCCAGGCTGTTACATGCTGCACCCCAGCTGCTGCCAGCCCACCGGCTGCACCCCCAGCTGGTGTCAGTTCATCTGCTGCCAGCCTACTGGCTGTGCCCCACCTGCTGCACCCCCAATGGCTGTGCCCTACCTGCTGCCAGCCCACTGGCTGTGCCCCACCTGCTGCACCCCCAATGGCTGTGCCCCCACCTGCTTTGCTTCCAGCTGCTGTCAGTCCACCTATGAACACCCCCAGCAGGTGTCAGTCTACCAGCTGTCAGCCCACCTGCTGAACCTCCAGCTGAAGCCAGTCCATCCGCTGCCAGCCCAACACCTGTTGAACCCCCACCTCCTGTGCCCCACACGCTGCCCCCACCTGCTGGATCCCCAATGGCTGTGCCCCCACCTGCTGCCAGTCTACCTGCTATTTTTCCACCTGCTTTGTCTCCAGCTGCTGCCAGGCCACCTACTGCATCCCAGCCCCTGCCTGACCCTTGTCTGTGTTCTGGTGAGCTCTGGGTCCAGTCCCTGCCAGAAGTCTGCCCCAGGTCCTGTGTTCCCTCTGATTGGCAGCACCCAGCTGCTGACCCCCTCGCTGCCCACCCTCCCCCTGCCGACAGGCCTGCTGCACACCCAGCTGCTGCAAGCCCTCTGGCGGCATTTCCTCCTGCTGACCCCCACTTCCTGCTGCATGCCCAGCTGCTGCAAGCCCTCTGGCGGCATTTCCTCCTGCTGACCCCCGCTTCCTCCTGCCAGCCCAGCTGCTGCAAGCCCTCTGGCAGCATTTCCTCCTGCTGACCCCCGCTTCCTCCTGCCAGCCCAGCTGCTGCTGCCCACCCTCCTGTGTCTCCCTCATCTGTCCATCTGGTCAGGCCACACCTTCAGGTGCGGGCCTTGCTTGACACTGGTCTTGTCCTGAGCAGGAGTAAAGACACCCCTGCACCTCACTGACCCTCTGTGCTGGCTGTGCACACCTGGGGCGGGAGGAAGGCAGCAGTGAGGCCTGGTCCAGACCTCAGTGGGGTTGGGCCCCTTGAATCCTCTTTGTATCTCCAGATTTTAGATACTCTGGGGGCTTCTCCCACATGACACCTGGGAAACTCCTGCCCACTCTGCACCATGGGTTCTGCTGTCCAGCCACCACACCTGGTCCTGAGATACTTCAGGAGCCTGGTTCAATGGTAAAGGCCCAGGGGCATCACCAGAGACCCACACAGAAAAGCCCCCACCCTCTCTGCAAAACTGGGATTTATTTTGGGTGGGCTGCAGGTGTTTAAGGAAAGCTCTGTCAAGTCATTCACTGACCACTAAGCTAAAGTGATGAAGATTTCAGTGACCACACACAACAAAGAATGCAGCCTTTTGTAAAATAATTTAGAGAGATCACTAAACAAGCAACTACAGCACAGAATAAGCAACCACGGCAAACCCTGGGGCTGGGGAAGAATTATCACAATATTAGGAACAAAATATCCAGTTTTCAATATAAAATTACAAAGCATGCAAAGAAATGAGAAAGAATGACCCATTCAGGGTGAAAAACAAACAGAAACTGTCCCATAAGAAGCCCAGATATTGGACTTAAAAGACAAAGACTCTAATCAATTGTCTTAAATATTCTCAAAAAACTAAAGGAAACTAGGATAAATGCTGCCTCACCAAATAAAGAACATCAATGAAGAAATAGAAACTATAAAAAGGAACCAAATAAAACTAGTGGAGATGAAAAGTTCAATAACCGAAATTAAAAATTCCATAAAGGGCCCCAACAGCACACGTGAGCGGCAAAAGAAAGATTCATTGAAGTTGAAGACAGGTGTGACGGTTTAAAGCCGTTATGTACCTGAAAAGATATGTTTTGTTTTGACTTTTTTTTTGCTTGGGCAGGCACCGAGAATTGAACCCGGGTCTCCAGCATGGCAGGAAGAACTCTGCCACTGATCCACCATGGCCCACCAAATATGTTCTTTTAATGCGTTCTTGTGGGTTTAGACCTATTGTGGATGGGACCTTTAGGTTAGGATATTTCAATTGAGATGTGAGCCGCCTTGAATAAGGTGGGTCTTACTGGAGTCCTTTATAAGAGGAAAAGAACACAGAAAACAGCACTGGAGAAGCTGAGAGACGGAAAACAGAGAAAGCCACTGAAGCCAGAAGCTAGAAGCAATGAAACCCGGGAAAAAGAGCCAGCAAATGTTGTTATGTGCCTAGCCATGTGGCAGAGGTGCTAGAGCTAATGGGACCAGTCTTTGTGAAGACGGCATCACCTGTTGGCACCTTAATTTGGACATTTTTCACAGCCTCAGAGCTAAACTTGTAAGGGAATAAATCCCCATTTGTCATGGTCAGGTTCATGTGTCAACTTGGCCAAGTGGTGATTGGGCAAGTGCTGGCCTATCTGTTGCAATGAGGACATTTCACAGAATTAGATCATGACCACGTCAGCTGCATCCACAGCTGATTCCATTTGTAGTCAGCCATAGGGGAGTGTCTTCTGCAATGAGTGATGCTTAATCTAATCACTGGAGCCTTTTAAGGAGGATTCAGAAGAGACAGCCTCTTCCTGTCTCGGCTGGTGAGCCTCTCCTGTGGAGTTCATCCAGCCCTTCCATCGGAATCGTTGGCTTCACAGCCTGCCCTGCGGATTTTGGACTCTGCATTCCCACGGTCACGTGAGACACTTTTATAAATTTTATATTTGCGAGTGTTCCCTGTTGATTCTGTTTCTCTAGAGAACCCTAACTAATACACCATTGTAAAAGCCAACCCATTTCTGTTATATTGCATTTTATCAGCTTTAGCAAACTAAAATAGTGATCAATTGAAATTTTCTAGTCTAAGGGAGAAAGAAAAGAAATAAGGAAAAAATAATGAAGAAGAAGCTGAGGCTGAAGCCATCAAGCATAGCACTTATGCATAATGGTATCTCAGAAGGAGAAGAAAAGGAGAAAGGGGTAGGAAAAATACTTGAAGAAATAATGGCTGAAAACTTTTCAAATTTGATGAAAGACATAAACTTTATATCCAAGACACTCAGTAAATTCCAGGAAGTAATATAACTTATGTGGACAGCTTTATTGAACACCGTAAGTACATGGAACCTTGAGTAGGGCATGAGATTTTGTAGGTTTGTTCAGAGTGATGCCTTGATAAATCAGAGTGATTTGAACAGTGAATCAAAAAGTATTTGCAAAGTCCCCTTGGGGGAGTGATGAGAGAGGGGGAAAATTTAACTTCCCCAAATGGAGAATTCTTGATATTCTCACAAGCAGTGTGGACAACCAAAGCAATAGGCTGAGCCCCCAATCTTGGGATTTGTTCATATGAAACTTAACCCCACAAAGGATAGGGTAAGCCTACTTAAAATTAGGCCCAAGAGTCACCGCCAAGAGAACCTCTTTTGTTGCTCAGATGTGGCCTCTCTCTTCAGCCAACACTGCAAGCAAACTCACCACCCTCCCCCTGCCTATGTGGGACATGACTCCCAGGGGTGTGGACCTTCCTGGCAATGTAGGACAGAAATCCTAGAATGAGCCAAGGCTCAGCATGAAGGGATTGAGAAAACCTTCACAACTGAAAGGGGGAAGAGAGAAATAAGGCAAAATAAGCGTCAGTGGCTGAGAGATTCCAAACAGAGTCGAGAGGTTATCCTGGAGGTTATTCTTATGCATTATATAGATATCACCTTTTTAGTGAACGTGTTAACAGAGAGGCTAGAGGGAAGTGCCTGAAAATGTAGAGCTGTGTTCCAGTAGCCATGTTTCTTGAAGATGATTGTATGATGATATTGCTTTCAAAATGTGATTGTGTGATTATGAAAACCTTGTGTCTGATGCTCTTTTTATCTACCTTATGGTCAGATGAGTAAAGCATATGGATTAAAAATAAATAAATAAAAGGGGGAACAAATGTTAAAATAAATTTAGTAGATTGAAATATTAGTGATCAATGAAAGGGAGGGGTAGGGGGTATGGTATGTATGCATTTTTTTGTTTTCTTTTTATTTCTTTTTCTGAATTGATGTAAATGCTCTAAGAAATGATCATGATGAATATACAACTATGTGATGATATTGTGAATTACTGATTATATATGTACAATGGAATGATCGTATGGTAAGAATGTTTGTGTTTGTATGTTGGTATGCTTAATAAATAAATAAATAAATAAATAATAATAATAATAAACTCCAGGAAGGATAAATGCAAACACAGTCACACAAATACACATCATAATAAACTGTTGAAAGAGAGACTCTTAAAAGCAGCAAGAGAGAAGTAACTCTTCACATACCAGGGATCCTAAAAAAGATTAACAGCAAGTTTCTTGTAAGGCACAATGAAAACCAAAAGGCATAGAATGACATTTAAAGTGCTTAAAAGAAAAAAAGTCAACCAAGAATTCTATATGCAGGAAAATGACCCTTTAAAAATTAAGGAGAGGGCGGGCCACGGTGGCTCAGTGGCAGAGTTCTTTCTGCCATGCTGGAAACCTGGGTTTGATTCCCAGTGCCTGCCCATGTAAAAAAAAAAGAAGAAGAAGAAGAAGAATCCTAAAGAACACCTAGGGCATAATATAAGATTCTACAAAGTTTCCATGCACTAGGGTAACTTTCCAGAAACCTACAACCTCCAGACGGGTCCTTGGACCAGGTAAGTCCAGCCTCTCCAGAACATTACCTAGTTCATTCCCCTACCCCTTATTACTAACATGAAAAAGTAAGAATGGGCAGAGCCCAAATACCCCTAAAGAGTGGGAGAAAGATCAAAGGTGATGGTGGAGTTATACAGAGAAGGTAGGGTTTAACAAACGAGTACAACTGCTAAGTCATTATATTGATATTTCTTTTAGTCTCCAGTATCTTAGAGCAGCTAGAAGCAAAAACCTAAAATAATGGAATTGCAACCCATATCAAACTCTGAAATCTGTTCCACAACTAATGTTGCAATGAACTTTGAAATTTATTGCTTTTTTGTAAATGTGTTATTTTTCACAAAAAAAGAAAAAAGTGCTCATAAAACAAAGATATACCTTTTCAATAGTAATTAAAATTTACTTGAATTTTTTAAAAAATGAAGCAGAAAATAAGAGGTGTCCAGATAAACAAAGCCTAAGGAGGTTGTCAGTGGTCCACCAGCTGTACAAGAGAACGCTAAGGGGAGGCCACAGGAGGAAGTGAGAGGACCCCACCTGGTAAATGGGAGCCACATGAAAAACTAAAGAAAACCATCAAAGGGAACCACAGAGTTAAATACAAAATTCAGTATAATTGCATTTTACTTTGTAATTCTTTTTTTGTTTCCTATATGATTTTAAAGACAAATGCATAAAATTACAGTGTATGGGTGGGCACATGATACATAAAGATATAATTTGTGACAATAACAAAAATAGAGTGAGGGATGAAGCTGTAGCGGAGCAGAGTTTTTAATACTATTGAAGCTCAGTTGGCATTAATTCAAACCAGGTATAATAAATTTAAGATATTAATTATATCCCCATGGTAACCACTAACAAAATAACTAAAAGTTGTGCAGAAAAAGAAATGTGAAGAGAGTCAAAAGGGCACACTTCCCCACCCCCCGAAAAAGAATAAACCCTATTAAACAAAACAGAATGCAGTAATGGCAGAAATGAAGGTCAAAAAAGCTATAACATATAGAAAATAGATTAACAAATTATCAGAAGTACTTCCTTATCAGTAATTACCTTTAAATGTAAATAAATCTAACTCTCCAATGAAAGACATCGATGGGCAATATGGATTAAATAAAAAAGCGTGATCCAACTGCGTACTGCCAATAGGAGACTCATATACAAAGCCTGAAGAGGTTGAAAATGAAAGGATGGAAAAAAGATATTCTACAAAATAATACCCAACAGAGAACTGAAGTGGCTATACTAAACCAGACAAAATAAATTTTAAGTCAAAAATTGTTATAAGAAACAGAGAAAGACATTGTGTGTTGGTGAAATAGTCCATCCATCAAGAAGATATTGCAATTATAAACATATATGAATCTAACAACAGAGTCTGAAAATATATGAAGCAACAATGGATGGAATTGAAGGGAGAAATAAATGTCTTAAAATAATAGATGAGTTCAATACCTCACTTCCTTTAATGGATGGAAAAACTAGACGCAGGTCAATCAGTAAACGGAGGGCGTGAACCACATGTGAACAATCAGACCTAACCAACATCTACAGAACTTTCCACCCCAAACAGCAGAATATGTATTCTTCTCTAGTATACATGGAACATTCTCCAGAATAGAGCAGGCCACAAAGCAAGTCTCAGTAATTTTAAAATACTGAAATCACATAAAACACCTTTTCAACCAACATGGAAGGAAACTAAAAAACAATAACAGAAGGAACACTGGAAATCCATAAATATGTGGAAATTAAACAATATACTCTTAAACAACTAATGGGTGAAAGAAGAAATTACATAAGAATTTATAAAACCCTTTAAAAATGAATGAAAATATGGTTTGCTAAACCCCAATCAACACTCCTGTTGACTCTTAAGAACACCTAGGGCTCAAACTGAGACTCTATAAAAGTTTCATGCACTAGATTTATTTCTTCCTATTGATTGGGAGAAGCATTAAAGGAGAAGGAGGAGGTATAACAGAGAAAATGGGGTTTAACAAATGAGTTGGCTGCTGAATCACTATATTAATATTCCTTCTAGCCTCCAGTGTTTTGGAGCAGCTAGAAGGAGAAATCTGAGCTGGTGGAATGGCAGCCCATGGCAAACTCTTGGCTCTATGCTGTAACTACTTGTTGAAGAGTGCTTTGAAAACTATTGCTTTTTTCTTTCTTTGCTTTGTATATACGTTACATTTTACAGTTTAAAAAATGTCTTAAGAAATGAACCAGGGTTTCTGGAGAAATGGCCAAATCCAGATCTGCAGGAAATGCAGAAGATATCTTGTACCAGAAAACAAAAGTTCTCAGAAACTTCTGGAGTCATGTGAGTAGAAGTCAGGAAGCAATTTGAGGTGGCTTCCACTGGCCAGTGAAGGGATTATTTAGATATATAAAAAACAATATGAATTTATGTGAAATATAAATTTCAGTGGATTGAAATAAATCATTTAAGATTAAAAAAAGAATGAAAACAAAACACAACATACAAAAACGTTAGGGATGCAGCAAAGTAGGGTGCAGAGGGACATCTGTAGCTATAAATGCTGACATTAAAAAGAAGAAAGATCTCAAATCAATAACCTAACTTTGTAAGTTAAGGAACTAGAAAGTGAAGACCACATTCAACCCAAAGCTAGCAGAAGGAAAGGAATTCTAAAGATTAGCGCATAGATCAGAGAACAGAAAACCAGCAGAGAGGGTCAATGGAGCCAAAGATTGGTTCTCGAAAAGATCAACAAGACCAGCAAACCCTTAACTAGACTGACTAAAAAAAGAGTGGAGACATAAATTACTAAATTTTCAAAAGGAAATGGGAACATTACAACTGACCTTACAGAAATAAAAAGGACCATAAGAGAATACCATGAGCAATTATATCAACAAATTAGATACTTGGACAAACGAGACAAATTCCTAGAAATATCCAAACTAGAAAAATAACCTGGATGAAACTGACGATTTGAATAGACATATGACAAGTAAAGGGATTGAATCAGTGATCAAAATTCTCTCAACAAAGAAAACCACAGACCTGCTGCTGAATTCTACCCAACATTTACATAAGAATGGTCACCAATCCTTCTCAAACTCTTCTAAGATATAGAAGAGGAGGGAGCATTTCCTAACTTATTTTATGAGGCCAACGAAACCCTGTGAACAATGACATCACAGTAAAGAAAACTGCAGGCCAACATCCTTTATGAATCCAGACGTAAATCTCTGAGAAATGCTAGGATTATTCGACATACAAAAGAAGCGAATAACGTGTAATGCACCCACATTAATAGAATCAAGGACAGAAAACCAAATGATCATCTCAAGTGATGCAGAAAAACATTTGACAAAGTCTAAAACCGTTTCATGATAAAAACAATCAACAAACTAGGAATAGAAAGGAACTTCCCCAACATGATTCAGGGCACTTATGAAAAATGTAGCGAACACCACATGCAATACTGAAAGACTGCAAATTTCACCCTGAGGTCAGCAACAAGACGAGAGTGCCTGCTTCCACCACTGCTATTCCACCCTGGACTAGAAGTTCTACACAGATAAATTAGGCGAAAAAGGAGAAATAAAATATACCAAAATTGGAAAGGAAGATGTAAAACTAACACTATTTGCAGATGATACATATAAGTGTATACAGCAGAATTCCAGATCAACACATGCAAATCAGCTGTGTTTCTATACACTAGCTATGAACAATCTGAAAAGGAACCAAAGAAGACACTTCCATTTATGACAGCATAAAATATCTAGGAATAAACGTAACCAGGAGGCGAAAGGCCTGTACACTGAAAACTACAAAACACTCCTGAAAGAAAATTTAAAAGACCCAAATAAATGGAAAACATTTCATGCTCATGAATCGGATGACTTAATATTGTCAAGATGGCAATACTCCCTAAAGCCATCTACAAATCCTATGCAAGCCCTATCAAAGCCTTTTTTATGCTGATCTGAAAATTAATAAGGAATCGCAAAGGACCTTGAATTGCCAAAACAATCTCGAAAAAGAACAAAGTCGGAGGACTCACACTTCACATTTCCAACTCTACAGCAAAGCAACAGTAATTAAAACAGTGTGGTACTGTCATAAGGATAGACACACAGCTAAACGGAATACACGTGAGAGTCTAGGAAAATACACATGCTCTTAGGATCAACTGATTTTTGATAAGAAGGCCAAGAGCATTCAATGAATAAATAATACAATGTATAAATAATACCTCTTTTCAGCAAATGGTGCTGGTACAATTGGAAATCCATACACAAAAGCATGAACTTGGATTCTTATCTCACACCATTCACAAAAATTAACTCAAAACAGATCAAAGAACTAAAAGTAAGAGCTAAAACTATAAAACTCTTAGAAGGAAAAAAATATTCATGACCTTAGATTTTGGCAATAGTTTCTTAGACATGACAACAAAATCACAAGCAACAAAAGAAAATTCAGGTAAATTGGACTTCATTAAAATTAAAAACTTTTGTGCATCAAAGGACACTATCAAGAAAGCAAAAAGGTAATTCACACAACGGGAGAAAATATCTGCAAGTCATACGTCTGCTAAGGTTGTAGTATCCAGAATGTAGAAAGGACTTGTACAACTCACTACAAAAATATAAACAAGCCAGTCAAAATACGGGCAAACGACTTAAGAAGCATTCCTCCAGAGAAGCCATACAAACAGCCAACAAAGCACACGAACGATGCTCACGGTTGTTAGGGAAATGCACACCAACGCCACGACGAGTGGAGTAGCGCCTCACGCCCACCAAGGTGGCTACAGCAAATAAACATTGAGACAAAACAGAAAATAACAAGTGTTGGCAAGGAAGCGAAATGTAAAGTGGTGACACGCTGCGGTGCGACGGCGTGGCTGCTGTGGACAACAGCTTGGTGTCCTTCACAGAGTTAGAGAGAGAACTGGCGTAGGGCCCAGCGTGCCGCTCCTGGGGGCCTGCCCAACAGGACTGAGAAACGTGGTCACGCAGAAGTGGCAAAACTGTTCCCAGCAGCTCTGTCCACACTGGAAGCAACTCCCCAGCCCTTCCCCTGATGAGGGACGAACACAGACGGGCATGGCCGTTCCACGGAACATGACTCAGTCACAAAGAGAAATGAAGAGCGACACATACCGCAGCCTGTGGGCACCCTGAAAACGCGCTTTCCTTTTGGGGTGATGAAGATGCATCACAAGGTCTGGTGGTGGCTGCAGAGCACTGAATGTTCTAAATGACACTGGACTGTACACTTTTAAATGGATAAAATGGTAAACTGAATAAATGACTGCACAACCAAAAAAGCACCTGCGAAGGGTTTCTAAGACCCCTCGGTTCGACAGCACTGGGCATTATCTGCGTTGTAAATCCTGGCTGATCTCACCGTGGGGAGTCTGACATTTTAGTTTGCAAAACTTTAATTATTAACGCGATTGAATACCTTTTCATATGCTTATTACCGTTCAAGTTTTCCTTTGGATTTTATATTCGATTCTTCTGTGCACTGTTCGTGTCGTGGGGACCTCTGCTTTCGTGGTTACCTTTCCTCTGCCACGTTGCTGGCAGATATTTTCGGGCAGGGCATCAGTTTTGGTCCATCGGGGTTCGAGTGGCTGACTGCGGGCAGGCTGGCCTCGGGGGGCTCTCGGGCCTGTGCCCCCCAGGAAGGCGCAGGCGGCTGGGGGCTGGGACGCCGGTGTGGGCCCCAGGTGACGTGCACACTCCCCTCCGCCCGGGGCACGCAGAGTTTCTACTTTCCATGGGGGCTTCTCCCCATTGGGTCTTCACATGGGCGGGAGCGGCATGCGGGGCGGGGGCTGCTCGTGTCTGTCACAGCCCCCCAGGGGCACGGACGCCCACAGCGCTGGGGGACTGGCTGCTCCGGGGACAGCCCTGTGACCTGGAAATCACGGACGCTCACGGCGCCGCTCAGTTTCCTGTTTGCCGCTTTGAGCAGGTCCCCAACGCGCCACTGGGAAGTAAGAGTTTTGCAGAAGGGAGATGAAATTACCAAAACATGCGGACTCTTTATCAGAAGTAGCTGCTTGATCTCATCAACTGCTTCTGCCAAGGGGACTGTTTTCCTCTGCTGAAGCTCTCAGTGTAGTCACTTGCAGGGGGGGCTGCCTTGGACCCTCCCCCGGGCTGCCTTGCACCCTCCCCCCCGTTTCCTAGGCCCCCCCCCCCCCCAGCTTCCTGGCCTGGCTCCCTCAGGGTAGGTGGATGCTTTGCCTCTGGCTGTCCCAGCCGCCCGAAGGGTGGACATTGCAGTGACTCGGGAGTGAGTAGGTCTGGGTTGTGCTCGTGTCATCTCTGCTCAGGGCTGGTCCAGGCGCGGGCATCCTGCGGGCACCTATGGGCAGCGTGGGGTATGACACCGGCCTTTTCCACTGCCTGATTTCTCGGCCTTGGCCTGCCTTGTGGTCTCCCTCCCCGCTCCCTGTCCTTAGCCACCTGTGTGACCCACCCCAGGTGCCCCCAGGCCCCCGGGCAGGGCTGTCCCCTCCCCTGCTGCCCACGTAGAAAGGGTTGGGGGGGATCTTCGCTGTTTGTCTGAGGCTCAGCAGGCCATGCCAAGGGGTCTCCTCACCAGCCGTGTCCACTCAGCCCAGGCGTGGCTGTGGGTCAGCACCGCTGTGCCCGGCCCACCTCCACAGGGACGGACTCCAAGGACTCATAAAGGGACACCCCCTCCTCATCTTCAGCCCTGACCTGGGGCCTGGCCACCCCCAGGACAACTGGACATGGGCTCTGGGGAGAGGGCTGCAGGACTCCAAGGCCAGGCCTGTGCACGCCTCCGTCTGGGCTGCCCTAATGCCCGACTGCCAGGGAGAGCATGCCTTCTGGAATGTTCCATCTCTCAGGCCTCTCCCCTCTGTCCTCAGGCCTCCCCTCCTCACTGCCCTCAGCCTGACACTGGGGTCACAGAGCCCCCAGAGCCCCCCAGGATGGTGCGTCCTCAGATTGCCCCCAACAAGCCCCTGTCCACCTCCCTCCTAACACAGACCAGGCCACCTAGGGTGGCCCTGCGGACAGAAATGGGGCTGCACAGAGTGGTCCCGGTGAGCCAAGAGCCCCCAGTCCCTGCCCATGGCCATCGCTGGGGATGGACACGGGCCAGCCACAGAGGCTGCACCTTCCCTACTCCATTCAGGGATGGCGGCCTACCCAGTGCTGTCCAAGGTCTTGTCAGGGCAGGAAAGCCAGCCCGAAGGGGGCTGTGGCCACAGGCACCAGCGAGGAGGGGCAGCCGAGCACCCACCCGACCACACCAACACAGGGGTAAAACCCTGACAGCCTGTGCTCCTCACATCGCACGCTCACTCACACACTCGCACTCACTTGCATGCTCACTCACACACACACACACACACATGCTCACTTACACACACTCACTTGCAGGCTCGCTCACATGCTCACTCACACACTTACACACTTACTCATCCCAGCTCACCTCCCGTCCACCCCCACCATGGCTGCGTCCACCATGTCTGTGTGCTCCAGTGACCTGAGCTACAGCCGCCGGGTCTGCCTGCCCAGCACCCACACTGGCCCCTCCT